>WURT03455698.1:0-22351 GCA_009936505.3 Holothuria glaberrima
CCGATCTTTATTATTATTATTATTATTATTATTATTATTATTATTATTATTATTATTATTATTATCATCGCATGCATCATGGACGCAGTACTGAAGGCAATGAACCCTTAAAAATATCTTGAATGTAGCAAAGTTGTATGCGGTAAAAAGATGAATCGCTGACCACTTGTAATAAGAGCATTGAAGAGACTTCAGTAACTTTCATATCGTAGGGACCATTACAGCTAGTAAAAAAACGCAGAAATTGGTGCACGGCGGCAAGCACTGAAAAGTGTATAAACATTACAAGAAAGGCATGTTAAGCCTCTACTTTGCCGATTGGGGCTGGAATCCTATTTACAACATGAAGTATACCTGTTTTCATGGGCGTCAATCCTGGGGGACGAGTGGAACGTCCCCCATTTCGATGGGTGAAGGACACAATATCAAATGCCCCACACTTCGTAAAAGAGTAGTGTCGTGGTTCTATTTGATTAGGGCCTACTTGTCTCAGCATTCTGCATTCATATCATCGTATATGAGAAGTTCAGTTCCATGAAAAATGCCCGACGGTTAGGTACCTGTTTTTGCTCTCAAGAGGACAGTTTCTCTGGTAAGAACCCAAAATTTTCGGCAAGCTACGCGCGCTTAAGAGTCTCTCCAGTTTCTTCAATACTTCCATTCTACATAGCTAGATAGCATAAGTTCTGTTAACCTTACTAAGAAACAGGCAGGCACAGTATACAGGTTATGTCAATGCCGTAAATTTCATCCCATATTACGTACAGAGCCTACGGTAGTTGTTATCTTGTGTGCGTGTCATACGATAGGTCAGTTGGTGAGCGACCCACAGAGCAAAGTGGCTATTTCATCGGGTAGTCCAGGTAGTTTCGACACTGTATGTTATCCCCGATACGGTCTACAACCCCTACAGTTTCTATTTTTTTAATGATTACATATTTTGTGTGTGTAGGTGTGTGTAAGCCTACCAAAAATTTTCGCGCCTTTTGCAGTTCAACGATTCAGACTCGAAAGAACGCTATCAGTGCGCAACTCGGCTTTCGAAGCATTAGGTGATATTGTGCAAAATATGCCCTGCAATGGCGTGGGATATTTAGGCTCCTTCATATCCCCTTCTCACCACCCCCTCGACATAGTGGTTGTCGGAAGTTGGGGGTCTCTGGCATGGCCTGGTCCCCTGTTGGAAGAATTCTGTCGCCACCCAGGGTCGGTTTACTTACTTTGGCTTTCAAAAGGCCGTTATTTCTGCTATAAAACCCAACATTTTCGGTACGCCTTGCCCACTTTTCCCGATAATAAAGTACAAACTCTTACCATCTTTTCAATTAACTTAAAAGTAGAATACATGGATTTATGTAAATGTCAGGAATTTCATCTCATTTCGCTAAACTTACTGATGCTTCTCTTGTGTCTGTCGTGCGGTACGGCTAGTGACTCGAGGAGGGAAGAACAATGTAAGTTGTACCCGATAGGCACCATCTGCAAGGATAATTGAGAAGCTTTAAATAAGTACAGATTATTTTAGTGTAAGCTTACCCAAAAGGTTTCGCCCGCTTTTTCACTGTTTAGATTCCTGGAAAAACATCAATTCAGTGCGGAGCTATTTTCGTCTGGTACATGCAAGTTTTATTCAATATATGCCCCACAACGGCATGGTATAGTACACATGTTTTCTTCCACCACCCCCACACCAACCCTCCGATAGCTGTCGGGGCTTCGGGTCGCTTCCCCCCCCCCGTCGGGCAAATACCGGTGCCACCTCTTGAGGGATGGGAAAGTTTTCCTTCAAACAATATGACTTGTATATGTATTATGAAGCAATGGACTTGAAAATGGGAGCTTGATTTTTGGAGGGAGGCAACTATTCCAACTTTGTATGTATTTTCCAACTAGATTACGTGAGAATACTGTCAAACGTTATTTTCCTCACGTGAAACCGAATCAAAACTGCCCATTGCCGTTGTATTTAATAAGAAATTTTGGCGTGCTTTGCGCGCATGCGTTACCGTTTGTGCTCCATCTCATTACCATTATTAAGGTAATTATACATCTAACTATTCTGATCACAACACTTTCCGAAAACAGAGATATATATATCTTCAAATATCTGTAGGTGCCTTGCATCAATATATCAAATCTAAATTGTAGCATGATGTCAAACGTTGAAAGTATGTATTTGCCATTATCCATTTTTCAAAAAAAATATCGAGCGGATCGTGCTCAACCATTATCGGTATACATAGTTGGTGATTGTTAATACACTTACGACGATAAAACATTCTGAAATGAAGGAAATGAAAAAATTTCTAATACTCCAAGAATATTTCCGTTAACTCCACGCACGTCTTTTTGTGTAAAAAAATTTCCCCGAATAGAAGCCTTTAAAGTAGCCAAAGGGGGGCTTCAGGAGGTTTGTTGACAATGAAATCTTCTCTTAGACAACTTACTCTCTTTTTCACCTAACCAAAAATTAGACTTCACTAAATTATGGACCTTTCCCGGCAATATATGATCAGCTCAAAAATTGTCCCAAAGATAGCACCATTTTGCATTTAAGCAACCTAAATTAACAAAAGTTCCTAAGGGGGAGTGTCCCTCCCCCAAGGCGGCACTTTTATGTAGTGACAAAGAAAAGATCTCTTCTGCTGAATCCACTAAATTATGGAAATTTTTCAGCCGTATATGATCAGCTCCAGAAATGTCCTAAAAAGCACCATTTTGCATCTAAACAACTTTAAATTTAACAAAAATTTATCAAACGGGAGGGGAACCCCTCCCCGTAGACCCTTTCCCCAGGGCGGCGATTGAAAACAAGGTTCAGCCCCCCAGTCTCGAACAGCCTCCTACGCCTATGAATAACAGCTTCTTCAATGTCATTTATATCACAATAACGGACGAATGAAATCGGACGGCAACTTAATGTAGTGACGAAGGAAGGATCCACACTGCTAAATTCACTAACTTATGGACATTTTCCAGCATATGATGAGCTCAAAAAATGTCAAAAAGTCAGCACTATTTTGCATCCAAGCAACTTTTAATTAACACCCCTCCCCCTTAGATCCCTCCCCCAGGACGGCGCCTTTGCTATATATAAATGCAGGGCTAGTAAAAGAGTGCAATTTACGCGCTTCCGCTCAGTTGGAATAAACATCCATCCAGTCGGAATTTGTGACCTTCACACCCAAAAAGCATATGACCCTAGCTACGGCCGTGGGTGGAAATAGACTACTTTTATGACTTTCGATAGCTGTACCGCCCCTCCCCTTCTGAGGACCGTGCGTAAAACCTACGTGTTAATGTGTCGTTAACAGTATCCCCACCAACCAAGCCCTTAAGTCAGGGGTGTGCAACCTGCTGCCGCAACCTGCTGTGCTGCCCGCGAAAAAATTTAGATCTGCCCCATTTTCCGTCCTCGTAAGTCTTGTCATTTGACCGCAACTTAAACTTAAATTAACGTAAGTACAGGATATCATGAAAACAAAGAAATGATCACACCCTTTAATGTGAAGAGGATATCCTCGATAGAATATGCATTCTAAATCTTGTTTTAACATTTTTGTCGATAAAACAAGGATGTAACGACCCGGGACAAGTTTCGCCAACAATTAGAAGGCCCATGCTGCAATATTATTCGAGGGCAAGGGGATCTGGCTAGATGGGCACATTGGTCACTCTTACGGGAGAGGGGTGGAGAAGGGGAGAGGGTGAGACTCCACCCTCATATTTACCTCCCTGTTCCACTGCGACCTTCCAGATTGTCACAGTAACATGATTTGGTCCGGTGTCCAAAAAGGTTGCACACCTGCCTTAGGTCATAACACTTCAAGAACGTAGTAGGAGTTTCTCGCAGTGGTATTTGCCAGCCGTGACTGAGCATGCGTCTTTCGCATTAGTGGAGAGGGGGGTAGCTTGAGCTGGTCCAGAGAAGCCCCATGACATTCCTGGACTCCCTGCCATTTAGGAATGTACTGCACCTATCATGATGGTGACACACGTCCCTAAAAATGGAATGCACCTCAATGGCCCTTATTTCACTGTTGGGATCCATGATCTCTGGCAGAGATCTACGCTGCGGAGTGCGGTTTCAGCTATTTTAGGACATGATGAATATAACATCCTGAAGTAATTCCGTGGACTTCGTGTATTTCAACTGGCAGATCATCTATGATGGTCATGTTAACTTTGGAATCCTAATACTTATTACAATAGGACAACGTCAGTCATCATAAGAGGGGAACAGGGAAGGGCCTATAAGAAAACACGCCCTCTTCAGTTCAAAATCAAAGGGCTTGGTTTGTGCTAAGTCATGCCCCCCCCCACACACACACACACACATTGCAATACGGATTGGAGTAAGGGAAAACAATGGAGTAAGGGAAAACAATCCAGTGCCCACAACTGGAAAAAGGCAGTGGGCGCCGCTAGATTAAACCAAGAGGTTATAAGTTGAGGCGTAAAACCCCATCTAACTAACTAACTTAAACTAACTTTAATACGGATTGACGCCCCTGCCTGTATTACGTTAAAGGCTTGTTATGCCCGGTGCATGGTCGAAATTGCCGCCTTTTCTGGATTGTCACCGTTTAAATGCTACTTTATCTTTCATTGATATGCTCAGTATCTGAAGTAAACTGAGGTTTGATGTTTGCAAATAAGACCCGAATTTAAACAAAATCTCATACAGTGTAATTAAATACGAACATTTCATTTCAATTTCAGGATGAAAAGGGTCATTTTTGCGTTTATTGTAAAGAGATGATGTCTACCAAAGACTGTTTTACTAAAAAACCTTTTCAAGAATGTCCATTTTGTATCAGCTATACCATTGAACTGTCGATACGGATTACATGGTGAAAGGGGATAATGCTTGTGCGGGGTCTGCTAATCAAGAAGAGCCTGTAAGACTGTTACATTCGTGCGTTTGCAGTTAAGTGAAAGTCGCTCCCATTGGTGTAGTGTTCAACCATGGAGTTAAACGCAAAGCAAAGTCGGCTATTTAACTGGTACGTCCAAGTGCGCTTTAGTCCGGGCGTAACAGAATTCGTCGGCTGGGTGACTGATTGTAGAGACAAGCCAAACGCCATCTGGGAGGAAAGCCAAGAATTGTTCGGGAATGGAATCTCCTTCCACCAAATATATGCGCAGCACCTGACATTCAAGTTGTTCTTTCAAATCCAGCCGATGTTAATCTTTTGAATCTTATGTCTACGGCGCACTTCAAAATTTAGACAGCTACCATTCTACGCTAACGTGTGCGTGATAACCGACTTTTGGAGTTGTTTGCACAGTATGAAGCAGAGGCATGAAAAACACAAGTACATCGAGCAGGATCTGAACCCACGTACATGTAAAACACATTGGCGCACACTAGCTGGAATAGGCCACTCTGTCATTCGACGGCTGAAAGATTTTGTATCACTTTCATGGTTGTCTCTCATTATGAATGCAGTAATGGGACTAAATTTGGACCCCTTGAAGCTGACGTCTGAGAGAACGCACGGGGGAAAGTTGCTGTCATTATTATATTTAAGTGCTCTGCTTTATTGGAGTAGTCATTGGTGGTTAGTTTCATTCTTCTATCTTTCCATATGTGTAAACCATATGAGGGCCCTGGGCCATTTGGGGCTGCTGAGTGGAATAACTTACAGGAGAAAGTTGCTGTCATAAATGTCTCAGTACTCTACTATGGCACTGTCCTTTCAGATTGGTTTCATCCTTGTCTCTTTTCATATGGACAAACCATATGAGGACCCTGGGCCCTTTGGGGCTGTTGTCCGAAAAACGCACAGAGAAAATTGCTGGCATTTTAGTGCTCTACTATGCCGGTTGGCATAGTCATTTCAGATTAGTTTCATCCCTGTCTCTCTTGCCCTTTGGGCTGCTTTTCTGGCATTATGTACAGGAGGAAGTTGCTGTCAGTGACATTTTTGTCAGTCCAAAAGTGTAACTATTCGATCAAAAGAGAAAATTCCTTGTCTCTATTCATATGAGTTTTACCAAATTGAGTGGGCCTTTTTAGGGCTGCTGTCTAAGGCCCTGCACATGACAAAGTTGCTTTCACCGGTGTTTCGGCGTTCCACCATTTAAATTATCCTGAGTAGTTTCCATACTTGTCTCTCTTTATGTGAAATTTAGTATTTTTGAGGCCTCTATTTTGGGCCGCGTTAGGACAGTCGTACAGGATGGGCAATGGTAGCAACACCGATTCTTTACTTTTAGACACATCATAACATCATCAGATCATCAAACCTTTTGTCTCTTTTCATGTGATGTAACGGCCGGGCTGAAGGTCTAGTTGGAAGGTTTTGCGTTGCGGAGCATATTTCTTCGGAGTGGCTTGACACATTTGTCACTGCCTTACGTGTATCCGTTGTGGTTCCCGCAAACTGCCATCATCTGTTGGCACCACTATCTACAGACACAGTTTTCTTCGGTGCCCAGCTTTGCGGTACCGCCCCCCCCCATGTCAGAATCCGTGGCCACGGGCCTTCTCTTTATCCGGGTTCACCAGGGTCAATGGCAACAGCCCCATATATATATATATATATAGTGTAGGTAGATAGACGTAGCGACTTTATATGAATGAATCAGTCAACGCTGTATTAAATAGTCGATCAAAGACCTTAGGCCATTTTCCTCAAACATAGGCACTTGCCTGTAAGACTGTTACATTCGTGCGCTTGCAGTTAAGTGAAAGTCGCTCCCATTGGTGTAGTGTTCAACCATGGAGTTAAACGCAAAGCAAAGTCGGCTATTTAACTGGTACGTCCAAGTGCGCTTTAGTCCGGGCGTAACAGAATTCGTCGGCTGGGTGACTGATTGTAGAGACAAGCCAAACGCCATCTGGGAGGAAAGCCAAGAATTGTTCGGGAATGGAATCTCCTTCCACCAAATATATGCGCAGCACCTGACATTCAAGTTGTTCTTTCAAATCCAGCCGATGTTAATCTTTTGAATCTTATGTCTACGGCGCACTTCAAAATTTAGACAGCTACCATTCTACGCTAACGTGTGCGTGATAACCGACTTTTGGAGTTGTTTGCACAGTATGAAGCAGAGGCATGAAAAACACAAGTACATCGAGCAGGATCTGAACCCACGTACATGTAAAACACATTGGCGCACACTAGCTGGAATAGGCCACTCTGTCATTCGACGGCTGAAAGATTTTGTATCACTTTCATGGTTGTCTCTCATTATGAATGCAGTAATGGGACTAAATTTGGACCCCTTGAAGCTGACGTCTGAGAGAACGCACGGGGGAAAGTTGCTGTCATTATTATATTTAAGTGCTCTGCTTTATTGGAGTAGTCATTGGTGGTTAGTTTCATTCTTCTATCTTTCCATATGTGTAAACCATATGAGGGCCCTGGGCCATTTGGGGCTGCTGAGTGGAATAACTTACAGGAGAAAGTTGCTGTCATAAATGTCTCAGTACTCTACTATGGCACTGTCCTTTCAGATTGGTTTCATCCTTGTCTCTTTTCATATGGACAAACCATATGAGGACCCTGGGCCCTTTGGGGCTGTTGTCCGAAAAACGCACAGAGAAAATTGCTGGCATTTTAGTGCTCTACTATGCCGGTTGGCATAGTCATTTCAGATTAGTTTCATCCCTGTCTCTCTTGCCCTTTGGGCTGCTTTTCTGGCATTATGTACAGGAGGAAGTTGCTGTCAGTGACATTTTTGTCAGTCCAAAAGTGTAACTATTCGATCAAAAGAGAAAATTCCTTGTCTCTATTCATATGAGTTTTACCAAATTGAGTGGGCCTTTTTAGGGCTGCTGTCTAAGGCCCTGCACATGACAAAGTTGCTTTCACCGGTGTTTCGGCGTTCCACCATTTAAATTATCCTGAGTAGTTTCCATACTTGTCTCTCTTTATGTGAAATTTAGTATTTTTGAGGCCTCTATTTTGGGCCGCGTTAGGACAGTCGTACAGGATGGGCAATGGTAGCAACACCGATTCTTTACTTTTAGACACATCATAACATCATCAGATCATCAAACCTTTTGTCTCTTTTCATGTGATGTAACGGCCGGGCTGAAGGTCTAGTTGGAAGGTTTTGCGTTGCGGAGCATATTTCTTCGGAGTGGCTTGACACATTTGTCACTGCCTTACGTGTATCCGTTGTGGTTCCCGCAAACTGCCATCATCTGTTGGCACCACTATCTACAGACACAGTTTTCTTCGGTGCCCAGCTTTGCGGTACCGCCCCCCCCCATGTCAGAATCCGTGGCCACGGGCCTTCTCTTTATCCGGGTTCACCAGGGTCAATGGCAACAGCCCCATATATATATATATATATAGTGTAGGTAGATAGACGTAGCGACTTTATATGAATGAATCAGTCAACGCTGTATTAAATAGTCGATCAAAGACCTTAGGCCATTTTCCTCAAACATAGGCACTTGCCTTATACTGAAAGAGGATGTTAGAAATGAATACAAAACTTAGCCTCAAGCAGGACTCGAACCCGCGATTATTACCTGCCTCAGATTTATGAAGAACCTTTCGACCCGTACCTTGTCGGACCCAGAGATAATTCTCCTGGGGAAAGGCTTAGGATTTATACCCACGCCCCCGAGGCCTAATAGATATTCTCTTTTACAATCTATTAACCAGCTGACCCGTACCACGAGAATTAAATATTTTATGTATAATAAATCCTCCAGACCATACCATAAGTTCCGTCTATCCTCTACCTGGAAACCGAGAGTTACCCCATGCTCTGCCCTAGAGGATTACCTCTATACCACCAAGGTCTCCCTTGCTAAAATTCCAATTCACCCCGTGGAATCTAGTATCTCTAATCTCGAACGCTCTGCCATACGCTCATTGCGCAGTGACAAAACAATTGTCATAAAAAAAGTTTGACAAAGGCAGAGGTGTCGCAATTCTTAATAAGAGTGACTACAAAAATGAAGCACTCAGGCAATTATCGGGCCCACAGTACCAACTACTAGCATCTGGCATCACCATGGAAACCATCTCCATTGTCAAGTCTCTCGTTTCCGATCTCTTCCGAAATGAAGAAATTTCCGAAGACATTTTTGATTACCTCAATCCTAGTAACCACATGCATACTGTCCGCACACCTCTCTTTTATATGTTACCCAAAGTCCATAAAAAGCCAACCGAGGGCTCCGTTTTTATCGGAAGACCCATAATCTCCGGCAGTGGAGGACCTACGCAACAAATATCGGAATTTTTAGACTTCTTTCTCCTTACTTTGATTCAAAACAACCAACATACGTGAAGGATACGAATCACACCCTTGATTTAATTGTAAATCTAAAATTACCAGACAACATTTTATTGGTTACCCATGATGTAGTTGGAATGTACACCAACACACCTCAACATGAAGCTATTCAAGTATGCACCGATGCCTACGCATCATCCGACAACGGCTTATGCTCATTACCCAAAATATCAACTGACTCTTTCCGAAAGATTCTAGTAGAGCTCATTATAAAACGCAACTGTTTTAAATTCGATACAAGCCACTACTGTACTTACAAACAGTAGGTGTAGCAATGGGCTCTGAATCCGCACCCGAAATAGCCGATATTATTTCCCATCATTTTGAGAACGAGATTATACCCCTCTCGAAGCAACTAATTCGTTGGTTGAGGTACAGAGATGATATCCTTTTATTTTTTGACGGTTCTGAACTTGAACTGAAAACTTTTGTGGATAATATTAACACCTTACACCCACCTTGAAATTTACATGTGAATCATCATATTCAGAAATTAACTACCTAGATATCAATATTTTTAAAGGAAACCGTTTCTCAAAAACTAATTTTCTTGACACCAGAACCTATTCGAAACCAAGCGAAACATTCCAATATTTATTACGCAATTCCAGCCACCCCGAATGTTGTTTCAAGGGCTTTATCAAGGGAGAAACTCTCCGACATTTACGTCTCTGTAATAACCGCCATGACTTCAACGGAAATTTAAGTCAAATCCTTTAAGGAAAATCTTATCCGGCGCAAATACTGAGACAACTATGTTTCCAATATCGTTTCCGAAATTAATTTCGAGGAACGCGCGTTACACCTCTCACCAAAACCAAAAGATTCCACACCACCTCTAGTTTTCAAGTTCCTTTACTCACCACACATCAAAGCTAAGGACTTAAAAAATTGCCTTCTCAAACACTGGCATTTTACTACCGAACACCCGACACTTAAAACCTTGTTTCCGAAACCCCCGCTTATCGCCTACAAACAGGCTACTAATTTAAGCGACTCACATATCCGGGCAAATTTTATTTCTGAAACAAGGACTAACTCTAATCTCGACAAATTCGATTCATCCTTAGTTCAACTAAATGAGTGATGTTTTATTCGAATAACCCCGACATTATTTGTGACATTTCAGGACATGTTGCTAATTATATTATTGCTACTGATGAAACCCCAAAATTATCCTTGTGGTCGAAACGCGTCTAGCAATGGCACACCATGATAAAATTTGCTACTAGGCAAGGTCACAATTTTTATCTAAACCCTTTAGGAAGTCTTTCGTTGGGTTTCTTGATAAATTCTATATCATCCTAATTCTCAAAACTACTAGGGCTACATTACCCCTTTTTCATACTCCAATCTACGGCTTAAGGGCTATATTCATCACCTTTACTACCCCCAACAGAGCATATTAGCATATGTGAACACGTCACTGAGTTTTTTTGAGAGTCGGCCACCCCCCCCCCTTACATATGTTTGGCTCTTTTTTGCCATATGTTTGAAAACTTTGGACGCAAAAATTTTGCTAATAGTTTGAATAGCAATGAAAAATTATGAAAAACATAAAGATAGGAATCATTTTAGTATTTAAGCGAGTAACAGGATAGAAGTAACAGGATAGAACATTTTTCCGTGCACACGGCAGAAGATACCCCCTTGAAAGAATGTGTACGATGCTACAGTTGATGAAGTGAATTTTGTTTCCAAAAAGAAGTGTCTCCACCAAAAATACGAAGTTTTAGCCATTGATTTGAGACAAAAGAATAGTATTGTGGTTAGAATATGTACATGGCTTATGTAGACATGGCTGTATTACCAAAATTTACTTCTTTAGATAATGGAAGCATGTTATCTTAATTTAAGTGATATGTATAGATCTAGAAACATAAAAGTCAAGCCAAAGGTGAATAGTCATGGTAACCCTGTCCAGGCTATATGCTGTGTCTAGTCTTTTATTGTCGAGGTATGAAAAGACCAAAAGAAGCGACGATATAGGGTTACCTTGACTAAAAGGTTTACTACACTGTGGTTTGTACCTCAGGACGTACGCACACCATTGTTCGTCTAAAGATTCAATTTGTACACAATGCATAATTCGAAAGCGTGGTAGCTCCATGCTGCATTGCAACGGAGCTGTTGCTTGCACACTAGCTGTACACTGTGATTTGTAGTGAATACAGTGTTTATTGTTACCACGCCTTCACTAGTAGAACTCGAAAAGACATTTCGCGGCAATTTGTATCAGGTGAATGAATGTTTTTGTAGATTGGCGAAAATTTCATGTACATATTTTGACTTTCCTAAAAAGATATTTTTAGTTCCTAACGTGCGTCAGAGGTCCGTCAGGTTTGTCAAGAAATCGGGTCAGTCAAAAATACAGTTCAATGTGAGTCAATGTCTTGCAAAGGTGCGTCCATTGCACTGCATCGTTATTTTATTTTATTTTGCTTATTTTTTAGAATGTACATAAATTGGTAACTCACCATTAGTTCCAGCAATTTGTGTCTGCCATACAACATTGAAGAGGTAGAGAAAGCAAATAGCCCCACTTCGCAGTTGAACCACGCCCATTTCGGAGTTTGTTTTGTCGCCAACGATCTCTGAAGGCCAAGCTTCCCACCAAACCCGTTCAAGTAGAGTGCTTTTTAAGGAACGTCCGGCAACTGCACACTCTAAAAACTGTGTTTAGGAATTAAACACATTTTTTGCCCCCACTTTGGAAACATGTTTCTATCCTAAACACTCATGTTGAATTCCTAAACTCTGTGTGTTTAATTCCTAAACATCATGTGTTTAATTTCTGAACATGTTTAGACTTTAAACGTGTTTCCAAAGTGGGGGCAAAAAAGTGTTTAGAAAAGTGTTTAATTCATAAACACTGTTTTTACAGTGCAGGCTATCTCCCTTAGGAGCTTAAATCTTGGAACTGCTTCCAACTGAAGTCGCGACTCCAAAAGACATGAGAATCAACAAGAAGCGTTCTTCAGATAGCCATGAGATAGGTGCATGATGGAGTTGTCTTGAACAGCTTGATCAGGATGCTGAACCAGAATGAAGAAACAGATGATGCATACAAAAGTACAGACTAGACATTACGTCACGATCTAATACATTTCCTTTATTGGTAACTATTGACATCAAAAGATCATTTTTTCATTGATGAATACAACCCTGGTGATAAAGAATATAATGTAAGCTTATGCAATACAACAAGGGTTTTGTAGCACAGCTGATTGGGCTGAGGCCGAATGAATTTTCTTACGTCTTCCGGGGAGTTGCGCCCGTCATGAACATGAATACATGGCACTCCTTGTCAGTTGCGTGGTCAATTTCTAATTTAAATCACCCTTCCCTCTGGGCTTTCGAAAACAAACCCTTGAAATTGCGTCCTGAACTTATTCACCAGACTGAACAAGCACTAAAGGAGGAAAAGAAACATGATGTAACAGAGATCGTAATATCGGGGAGCTGTCATAGGTGCGACCGGGGTGACAGCTCTCAGGCTGGTATTACCGTGGAAGTACTGCCTCAGGTTTGGCGTGAAAGTATCATAAACAGACGCTGAAGAGGCTACAGGCACAAAGTATGATGACATTAATTTTCATTTCTCACGAAAGAATGGCGAAGTTCATCTGTCGTGTTTTCGACTTGTCACAGCCGTGTCACAGCGGTTTTTAAGGGGGATTTGGGGGCTCAAGCCCCCCCCCAAAAAAAAAACTTCGCTCAAGCCGCCCCAAATTTTCCGAGGTTGTGTATTATCTTCATGCTATATTTGCGTGTATTGAGAAAAACAAAATTGCCTAATACATTTGTGCACATCTTGATCCAGTGGATTTACTTTCTCAAATGTGTCATGCAAAATGGGCATGTGATCACGTTTCTTGTATCCCACGTCCACGTACGTACACGGTACTGCATGTAGTACGACAGTCACTGTAGTACTTAGGCACAGCTGCGTATAGGCGCCTACTAGCGTACCCATCTGCATTCTTACCTTCGACGCCAGTCCCTACATGGATGAATTTGTCAAGGGGAACTGTCGTCTGAGTCTCGAAATCACATAGATTCATGATTTCATAATATGGAAATTTGGATCAGATAAGTGACATCTATGATAGTATGTACCTACATGTAAATCAAGTTAACGGATTAATCATCTGTCAGTCTGTTGAAAGTTAAAAAAGAGTCATTTCGTCGCTGATCTTGTCAAGTTATGCTGGTAGTCCTTTTTAATCAAATCTACAGGCCGAATGTTACTCCCATCAATATGAACAGGTCTGGTTGCTGCACGTATCTCTCAGTAACGTTAGCTACATTTTTCGGATTAAAAAATATATGCCTGTACAGTGGCGTACGCAGAGGGGGCCGGGGGCATTGGGCCATGGCCCTCCCTCCCGGATGCCAATTTTTCTTTCTTTTAGATTCTAAAAAATACGTAGGTTTTTAACACAAATTTTACATGAAAGGTAGCATACCGTATGTGGCACCAGATTGCGTGTAAGGACACCTAAGTTTTCAGAAATTTTCAAAGGGGAGGGTTTGTCTCCCTATGGCTCCCTCACCGATGTCAATTTTTTAAGTTCCTAAAAATACGCAAAGTTTTTAACACACATTGTACTTCAAAAGGTAGCATACATGTCTGCATGCAGTGGCACCAGGTTGCATGTAAGGACACCTAATTTTTCAAAAATTTCCAAAGGGGAGGGGGACACTCCATCCCTTAGACCCTTCCCCCAGGCCGGCGATCACACAACATATTGCATGCCGCCCCCCCCCCCCTTGAGAGAAATCCTGCGTACGCCACTGTGCCTGTATATACGTTACATATATGTTATGGTACCGTTTTTATTATCATTGTTTTCAGCCCGGCGTTGCCCATTTATATATTTGAGAGAAAATTATATTTTTCCGTTTCAAGTCCCCCCCCCCTAATCCCCCCAAATCTCGGTCTAGAACCACGCCTGGTCGTTAGTTCCCGTATGCTGACAATTCTCTGGTGCAGGGGCGGACTGAGCAGTCGGGCAACCGGACACTGTCCGAGGGCCCACACAAATAGGGGGCCCACACTGTCATGCGGAAATTTTAATGAAAATCGGAAAATTCGAAAATCCAGGGAAATAACAAATCGGAGAAAATAATGCGACGACTGGTGTTGAGTTGGTAACCTCTGTGTGAAAGGTTGTGGCCATTATAAGTAGTATCGGTGAGGTAAAGTTGATTCAGGTTGGGAAGTAGGAGGGCCCCATAACAATTTTGTCCGAGGGCCCAGTTCATTGTCAGTACGCCCCTGCTCTGGTGTTAGACCTATCATGTACACTTGTCATACAACACTATATTTTAGTTTTATATTCCATGCAAGCTAAATGTCGACATAAAGGATTGCTGACAATTTGAAGAAAAAATGTGCGTTACTTGCTCCTAAGCGAATACCGTAAGTTTAAAGTGAGAATGCAGTCACCCCAATAAAGAATTGTGTAGTAAGACTATCCTATTTCCTGAATGGCTCTTGAGACCCATGTGGCAGTATTTTTCTTACTCAATTGTATAATTGCAACTTCTTGGTTCACCTTGAATATGCAATATTTATGTCTTAAAATATCATGAAAGATACTTGGAAGGTAAATAAGAAGAAATTTGTGACATTTAGCTATTGTTTTAAAATAAGTTTGGGGCGACTGCTTATGATCTTTAACCCGTAGTAGCCAGCGGCATCTTACTGTATTTATAAAACATTAGAAAGTTCTGCCCCTTGAAAGTGGACGTCATAGAGTCACAACTTGGCCGATTGTTCAACAATAGAAAACCGCAAACACAATAGGCGGTCACTGGACCATGTAATCTGCAACAATGTGGCTTTTTGTCAGTTGTTTAACAAGCAAGGTCTTCAAGGACAGGATAAGTTTGTCCAAGTTTCAAGGAGCGGATTCTCTAATGAGGTTGTTCTATGTACATTCCTCACTTTCCCCTAACCCCAAGAGGGGCGATTTGTGTTGGCCTTAAGGGAACATGGGTTGAAAACCTCAAAATCATTTGAAGTATTTGCGACTCTTTGATCCGATAGTTCATTCTCATTAAGCTGTCCCCCAACTGATTACCTGGTTCTCAGTTACCTCTCCTCTTGACTGCCTGTAGTCTACCCCGAGCTTTTACTACAGCATCCAACGGAATTTTACATCGTCGGACTCTCCTCCCTTTTCCTTCAGCCACCTCTCCCAACCAATGGCGCCGCCAACAGTAGGTTGGGCCAAACAGATAATTAATCCCACCCCAGGTATACCCCACAAAGTCAGTGTAAAATGTACATATACGTACCTGCCATAGGTTGCGCCGACGGAAGATTCTTCCTTTGTCCCCTTATGCAGACGCAGTCCCCTGGCCACCTCCCACACCCCTCCCCCTTAGAAAATCTTTGTTTTTTAAATGCTTAAATGCAAAATGGTGCTATTTTTGGCAAACTTTCGAACTGACCATATGTTGAAAGATTCTCATAATTCAGTGACTTTTTATTTGTGGTTTCGTGTAAGGGAAGGTTATGTTGTCTAAGTGGAGGGGTGACAGCTCACCCGTCCCCTTTAAGAAATTTTGGTTTATTTGAGGTGAAGTATATCCAAAATGGTGGTATTTTTGTAATGTTTCAGTGAATTATTATTTTAGTTTTGGTGTGAGGGAATAGGTGTTTTCTTATGGAGGGGTGGCAATTCCTTTCCTTGAGAACTTTTTGTTCGTTAAAGGTGGCTTTTTGGCAAATTTTTGAACTGATCATATGTTGAAAGGTTTTCAAAATTTAGTGTTGGTTGGGTTTGTTTTTGTTAGGTTACTTAGATGTAAAATAGTGCTGCCTTTGGCAAATGTTTGAACTACAGTTATGACATCCTTAGGAAGTCTCATTCATTAGTGATACTTTGGTCGTATAGCATGGCACCCGTTTTACAAAAATGTATAACGAGCAATACATACTTCCAATCTTCAACATCATGCTGTATACAAATGTTACTGTACTGGCTACTCGTGATATTAGATTGCTCTAGGATCTTCATTGATGCGGGGTCGCTAAATAAGTTGCAGTGTACCTCTGTTTTTCAGAAAAGCGTATTGGTCCAAATATTATCACCAGTATGGTCATATGATATAGAATGCTGAACAGTGACGAATGCGTGCGAATCTCGCCAAAATTTTTGCATAAAAATTCTTTTCCATGACAAAAACCCGTGCAGACTGTGCGTGCACCAGGAAACGCCCAGTCTCTTACTGCGAGTCTCTTTCCTGCAGGGTTATACGTAGGTTAAACCTTTAAGTCATTTTTGGTTTTTAACAAAAATAAAGAAATTTTGACAAGGTAAACTTTTGCATGATTTAACCAAATTTAGAGGAATATTTTGTACTAAGACCATATTATGAAATGAAAGGTTAGAATATGTAGATTTCGATGGTGTCATTTTTTGCTAATTAATATTCAAATTTATGCAGATGACGTCATTTCTTATGTTTTTCTTTGTTTTTGTCTTATTTTTTCTTCATTTTTTTTTTTTTTTTTTTGACGAAGAGGAGGAGTTGTGAATTTCTTTTTTTTTGTTACATTTTCAATTCTCTCTTCAATTATGCCAAATTTGTCCCAATCGGACTTTTTTGAGCGAGATATGACCGTTATAAGATTTACCCAAAATGTACCTATGAAATCCAACTGCCGCACACACAGAAAACAACACAATAATGATCAATAACACCTCCCACACACTGCACAATGCATGCAGATAATCTGGCTTGACCTAGAAGGTAGCACACCCCCAATAAATCCTCCATTGAATTACACGCTAATTTGAAAAAGTAAACTGGCCACTAAAACCTTGTAGAAGTTTCCACCAGGTACAAGCTACCCCTCACAAGAAAGTTGACAAGTTGGCCATTCGTGCCAATTTCAATTTACCATACCATGACCATGACGATTTTTCGTAGCGGAGCTCAAAGCTTCCGTACTTTTACCCAGAGCCTTTTTACTCAGTCAAAGCCTAATATTCGACCGCTAGCTTCTAAGCCCATAATTTCACCAAAATTGCTTTAATTGACCCCATTTTACCACCAGTGATAATTCGTCTAGTCTTCTTATATATCAAATTGACAAAAGACCCCACCCTATTTGGTAACATATCACAAAAGTTATCCCAAAGTCTCCTATTGGTGTTATTTGTGAAGGAGAACAAATGACGTATTAATACTGAGGCGTTAATATTGAGTTAAATGGGGGCGTGCTACCAAAAACACCCTTAGGTTCACACAAGCCATGTGAGTGAGTGTTGTCAAGGCAACAGTAGCTAGAAGTAATAAGGTGCATGCGCACAGTAGTGTATATACATTTGTACGGTGTGTATATGGCAAACTGTAATTTGAGTTGAACTGATGACTCATAGTGATTTGAACAAGATTTTGACTGGAAAGGGATAACAGCATACCACTTTGCTTAGCATTTTTATGCTCAAAATTTTGTTGAGAACTTCGCTTACATAATTGGAATAGGTGTAGTGGTTCTTGGGTTTGAGAACTTACAAATTTGACACTATTTTGGGGCTAATTTGCATAATTTTTTTCATAAGTTTTGACAATTTTACTCATAATTGTCAGATTGATTCACCCCACCACCTATAAATTTCAGGACATCTTCAGTGAAGTATTCGGGTTATTCTAAAACAATTTGGAGCTTGATAGCCCTTTTTTAGGGGCCCAAGATTTTTTTGAAACAAAAGGCCCTTGTAGCTGATTTTTGGGAAAATTTTGAAATTTTTGAATCATAACAAACTTTCAACTCAAATTTGAAAAAAAAAGTAGGGACTTCCCCCCCCCTCCTAAAAGTTATTTTTCCTATCAAAGATCTTTTCATTTTGGCTTTCTTTTGATACAAAAACTATGTACCTAGGAGGTAGGGTTGTGGAGTTATCATCCCTGGAAACTCGTAAGTGTTTAGGGTGACTTATCACCCCAAATGACTTAAAGGCCATTGAAACATTTTGCAGTGTAAGCCTTCTGGTATATTAACTAATTGGTAAGCCACAAATCAACGTTGTATAGCTGCCGTCACGTGTGCGCTACCTGTTGTCGCGATTCCAGAGTCGCGACTCCTGATTCTGCAGATACCCGACTTCAAAAATATTGGTGTCCTGTAACGGCTAAGATTTGTTACAACAACCCCATTTGCCACACCAACCCCCTTTTTCACGATCATCCCCACTGCTGTCACAAACCCATTGTCCACTTTGTCACAATGGGGGTCACGCGTTTTGTCACAATTGGCCTTTTTTTTGCAACTTTTTAGGTGCACTACCGCTTTTGTCCGAACACATCGCCCACTTTTTGTCATACCCAGTGGTTGAATTGGAATAAGTATATTGATGTCATGCTTATGTTTACCTAAATCTGATTCAGAAAACAATGTGCAACGATTCGAAAAGTATGGCTTTTCGCCGATATCTCTGTTTTTCCACCGAAAAGCACAGTTTTCCGATACCAAGGGTTTTTGACCGAAAAAACGGGTTTTCAATGAACACCTTTTTTACCAAAAATAGGGTAATATCGACCAAAAAACAGTATTTCCCAGAGACTCCGCTTTTTAGTCAAAAAACTGAGTTTAACCATAGGCCCATAGACAGGGTTTATCGACCGATCAACAGAATTTTTCGAGAAACCCTACTTGTCGGTCGAAAGACCGAGTTTATCGATAAACATGGTTTCTCGATCACGTATCTTCCACCCGAAAGGATGCGAGATATTTTGCGTATGATAGCGAGGAGAAATTTATAACTAATTAAGGTTATCAGGCTGGTCATGATTATTCATAGCGTCTTCCAACTTCACACATTACCTGTAATGCTTACTTTATTGCAACTCCCCTTACTCAAAATCCATATATATGGGCCAGATATAAAATTCTATATATATATAGGCAAGATATGAATTTGACTTCTGGCCCATATTTGCATCAGATCTGGAATTTATATCTGGCCAGTTAAAAAAAATTAAATTGGACAGATATACTCCAGATATAAGCCAGAACTTTATATATGCCATATATGGAGCAGGTAAAATTTTATCTGGACCAGTTATCTGGTCCTTATATGGGCAGAGTATCATTTCCATATCCGGACCAGATAAAAAAAGTTAAGCAGATATAAATCAGAACTTGAAACGTACAATATATGGGCCATAAAAAAGTTTTACCTGATACCAGATAAATTTTATTTGGACAAGATTTGGTTCCTATAAAATATAATAGGGCTCAGACTTATCTGGGCAAGACATGGTCTATGTTTGGACTATATCTGCTCCAGTTATGTATCATAGTTGGACTTATACCCCACACTCTTCATAGACACATTAAATACCTTTTCAAAAGTCCCCTCGACTCTCAGTCTCTAGCAAAGTGTCAAAGGATGAAATCCAAACGTTTCCTCCCGAAGGAGTATTGCTCCCTAAAGGATCTACTTCCCCAAGGGACATCTTCAACCGAACATGACCCACCCCCCCCCCTCCGATCTTCAGACCTCTACATCACAGGTCTGTCATGCGTGATCCCGTTCTAGACCGTCTCCTCATGAAGACATTAAATACCAGCAACAACTACTTCTAAAAGCACCATCAGGATTACTTAAAATATCAGGTTGAATTGACTTAAGTTCATAAAGTCAGCATCCTTCATAATAGTGAATGGAAAAATGCTTTAAACTTTCCTGTTTTATGTGATCACAGTGATCTGTGCTTCTTGTTTATACTTTGTTACGTATTTGACAGTATATGTTGCCTGTTGCTTAGTGAATATTTTACTTTTAACTTCCTAAATCATGAAGAATGAAGTTTTAGTTACTGGCTCCTTCCAAATGGTCAGCACTGTGTCTGTCATGGGTTCAAAGTCAAGAATCTGGACATCTGCTCTCTGCCGGGTTCCTAGTGATCTGCGTTGTAAGTGCCATTTCCTGCAATGTGCGAGACATTTTTTGTCAAAATCTTCTCGGTACGCTCCGCGCCAACTCATGGTGACGCTCGGCTTAGACATTTTCGGGGCATATTTTGGGCCCCCACCCCTCATAGATACGTACAGTCCTGGACAGGCCACTGCAATCTTCCGGTCATTATGGTTGGCAAGTCAGTCAATATTAACAGGCGTGTATGCTGGCGTCAAAGCCGCCCCCCAAAAAAAAGAAAGAAAAAAAAAAGAAAGGAAATGAACAAGAAAGGAAAGACTGAAAGGAAGACATGAAAAAAGAGAATGGAAAACATGTGTAAGCATGCGAACGTTATATAGTTAGCATTTGCATGTACATCTGATACCGTACTTTTACGGAATCATTGTGTAACAATAGCACATCGTGTGTATCAAAAATCTTTCAACATGAGTGAGTGAGCCACAACTGGAAAAAAGCAGGGGCGTAGCCAGGTTTTCTGTGTACGGGGGAAAAATGGACTCATCGTCCCCATTCTTGACCACCGTCCTGGGAGAGGGGTGTCCCCTCCCCTTTTGAAATGTTTTTACTGTCTTGAAGGCCTTAGATGCAAAATGGAGCTATATTTTGTTTCTTTTTATACTAGATCTCAGTGTTATGAAAGGGGGGTTTTAGAGGGGTGATCCACTCCCTGAGTGAAAATGGACTCAACTCAAAAATAGTTGCCGCCCTAAAAAAATCCAGCTTCCATTTTCAAAGTCACATTGCTTCATAACACATATACAAGTCAGTAGGAAGGTTAACTTTCTCATCCCTCCAGGGATGGCGCCAGGGTTTGCCCGACGGGGGGGGGGGCAGACCCCATACCATGCTGTTGCGAGGTATATATATATATGACATAAAATTATTTGTGTATGTTAGAGGAAAAAAGTTCCACCCTGATTTAATGTTTTTCTCGGAATCTATACTGTAGAAAAGCGCACGAAGCGCGCGAAATTTTTTGGGTAAGGCTACACTTAAAAGAATCTGTCCTTATTTAAAGATAACTTTACATAGGTCAATTGTTCGGGCGGTTGGTCCCTATCTGGCGCAACTTACATTGTACCCCCCCCCCCCTCCTCGAGTCACTGACTAGCCATACCGCACGACAGACACGATAGAACATTAACTAAGTTTAGGGAAATGAAATAAAATTCCCGACATTTACATCAATCCATGAATTCTACTTTTTAAGTTACTTGAAAAGATGAAAAGGGTTTGCACTTTATTAGCTATAAGTAACGGAACTGAGGAAGAGTGGGCAAAGGGTTTTGTCGCAGTAATGACCCTTTTGAAAGCCAAAATAAGTAAACCAAGCATGGGTGTCGACAGAATTTTCCCGCAGCGGGCCGGGCCATGCAATCAACCCCAATTTCCGACAGCACCTATTTTGAGGGGTGGTGAGAAGGGAATATGAATGAGTCTAACCATCTCATGCCATTGCGGGGCATATTTTGCCCAATATCACTTCAAAAGCTGAGCTGTGCACTGAAAACTTTTTTGAATCTTAATTGTGAAGTTTCAAAGCGAGCGAAGAGGGCAAAAAATTTTTGGTATGCCTACACAAAAAAAAAAAACAAATGTAATCATTAAGAACAAAAAGAAAAAAAAAACAAAACAGAAACTGTAGGGGTTGTAGACCGTATCGGGGATAACGACCATTGTCGAAACCACCTAGACTACCCGATGGAATAGCCAAACTTTACTCCGTGGGTCGCAAACCAACTGACCTACCGCGTGAAACACACAAGAGAACAGCAACTAGGCTTTGTGATATGAGAAATTTACGACTCTACATAACCTGTGTTCTCTGCCTACCTGTTACTTGGAGAGGTTGACAGAACTTATGCCATCTAGCTATGTGGCATGGAAGTATTGAAGAAACAGGAGGGACTCTTTAGCGCGCATAGCGCGCCCAAAATTTTGGGTTGCTATTAGAGAAATTGTCCTCTTGAGAGCAAAACAGGTAAACGTCGGGACTGCATACTTTATCGTATCGACTATGACTCCCTGTAGCTACCCCCAGACCCCCCCCCCACCCCGCGCCACCCCTGCATCCCTCCCCTTTCTCACCGTTTTGTTTTGTTTTTTTTTGCTCACCGTTTTTTTTTTTTTTTGCTCTCTTT
>WURT03455919.1:12314-22347 GCA_009936505.3 Holothuria glaberrima
GTATTTTACATGTTGACCATCGACGGACAGACGGTAGGAATCTTTGCCTATATTTTTTGGACACCCAGATTTGGGGGGCCCTAAATGTGGGGGCTGGTGGACTGGGCCTCGGTGGACCCCGCCGTAAATCCGGCACTAACTAAGTCTTTTCACTGCTTCCGTATTAATAATCTTTCATCAAATGCAGTATCCCACCGGTTATTTACAAACAGTGGTATTATTCTTTGGAATAGTTTAGATGTTAACAGTAAAAAAACGAACAATATTACCTCTTTTAATAACAGGAGGAAAAATCGTCTTCTTAATAACTACCTCGAGTAAACTGCTTATTACCTTTTGGGTTATTATATTTTCTAGGTTGCATTTTTTTTTTTTTTTTTTGAAGTTTGCTGCTTTGTCTCGTTTCATTCTATGTCCACTTTATTTTATCAAAGGGGGACTGCTTGTATAAGCCACTACTTTTTCAGTCCTCCCCACCTTTATATTCAAGTTATTGTCTCTTTTTGTACAGATTGTATATATATGGAAATAAACTCAAACTCAATTATGGAGAGGCCACTTCCACGATCATGAAGTTTTCTACAATTTTACCAAGTAAGTCGGTAGCAATGTGTTGTACTGAATTTATCGTGCGGTTTTGATTTCTACTTACAGCTGGACATGAGCCTCAAACTGAAATCTTTGTAAATAATGAACAGTGCGAATGATTTGGAAATATCTATAATTCAGGCCTTGAAGGGCAGTTGTTTTACGATGCAAGCTACCAGGAATGTAGGAGAGGCGTGTTTGGCTTATGAATTACGTCTTCACGTCGG
Source organism: Holothuria glaberrima (assembly GCA_009936505.3). Classification (NCBI taxonomy): domain Eukaryota; kingdom Metazoa; phylum Echinodermata; class Holothuroidea; order Aspidochirotida; family Holothuriidae; genus Holothuria; species Holothuria glaberrima. Next base: position 13,130 of record WURT03455919.1, read on the forward strand.
GTGGCTAACCAACTCAAAAATTTAGGTAAAAATTGGTCTTTTTTTGGAAGGCCATGTTCAGAAAGGAAACCCATAGATTGCTCTTAGGTAAAAAACCACCTTACTCATCAAGAAGTAGCAAGAATAACCAATTGGGGGGGGGGCATTGATGTTGGAGTTTCGCCAGCTTGGGTAGGGGTATAAGGGGAGGTGTGTCCCACTCCCCTTTGAAAATTTTTGCTATTTTCAAGATCTCTAGATGTAAAATGGTGGGAGATTTTCCATTTTTTATTCCTATATATATGTATTCTAAATAGGCTGGTCTCGTAATAAACTTTTCTTCCTTCAGTGCAAGACCTTTTATTGAAAAACTCTGGGAGGCACGTGACTTCGTTACCCCCCCCCCCATCGTGGCTACTTGCCTGTCTAGCAGGCTGAGGATCGAACCTCGAACCTCCCTTTGCTTAGCTTCATCGCTTTAAATGCCATTGCCTTCATCCACTCGGCCACCGTGACAGACTGATTATGTTGTCAAATAACCATCGTGTGGCACGCTCAACATGTCTTGACGGCAATTCATTGAAGTTACGGTTATGGTTTACTAATTGCTACATGGGAATTACCAATCCACTCTGATGGCTTCTCGGCTTTTAACTAAGATCCTGTGTAGTATCTGCACTTTTCAGCTAGGCTATTGGGGCTAAATGGCAGACTTAGATGTAGAGGTTTGGAGGTTGAGAGGTGGGTCAGTAAAGTCATGGTATCCCATGTGGGGACGTAGCTTCTTTGGGGAGCAGAACGGAGGGATAAACTTTTAATTTTAGGACGTAGGCATCCAGCTGGAGGGACTTCGAAAAAAGCATTTTGACCCTCTGACCGAATCGCACACAACCCTTAGCCTTGAGTCACTACGCAATTGCTTTCAGCATATCACAGTTATGAATTTTGGCCTATGTATACCGAAATAACTTTTTAGACTTATGGAAACATGATCATCTTGTAAAGCAATTATGCCATTAATTTTGCAAAGAGTTTGAGATTTGCAGATTCGTTTTCAGATACATAACGTGTGGACATCTCAAGAAAACGGAATGTATGCATGACACTGTTGCCATGGTAACATAATACGACATCAGATGAAGCTAAGTCAGCAGCGTATTAAAAAACCGGGAAATATTTTAATATTCTGTAGCATGCAACTGGGACACGGATATAAACTCGAATCATCCATTCCGCATTGTTAGATAATATTCAAATTGGACACTACTTCTATGAAATAAAGAGCCAGAAAGATATTACGCTGTAGTAACAATAATCAATGATTTGCTCACTTCTCGAGAGCAGGTTTTGATGGAACACGGGACATCACCGCGCGTACCGTGTCATATTAACATTCTCTACATTTGTATGTATCTCACGGTTGTCTTCGGTTAGAATATTCCGTTTGTCATTTCTTCCTTTTAGTCCTTTTCTCACATGGTCTGTTAAACTTTTGCGAGCTGCCTTCTCGAGAACCTTCACGTCACTCATAGAGTTGCCTCCCACCTCATCCAGTTATGAGTAATCATAATTTTTCAACCCGTTGAATCCGTCATTCCTTTTTACACTTGGCTACACCGTTCATCTTTATATTCACTCGACACACAAATGTTAAAGGGCATACACCGACTGCGAGATTAAGTGTATATACAGCCAAATTAATAATCAGCCTCGTGTAACAATACTTCCGCCTGTCATGTCCCACGAATTTGTTGGAAGTTATCTCTCCGGGTTAAGCCACTAAAACTCACCGTTTTTTAAGGAGAATATGTAGAAAGAATAAAGCAGAGTAGCGCCCCCGGCTACAAGTGTGGGGTAGAAGACGCCGATTTAATGCCTTAGACAATTAAAGCAGGTCTTTTATGCAATATATGAGGACAAATTTGAATAAATTGTGATCACTCTCGTATTCTCCTTCACCCCGGGCACGAATTGATTTTAAGCCATCTTTAGAAGTTGGCAGTTTTCTCTTTAAAGAGAGGCGAAGCCGGGGAAGAGAAGGGCCAGACTGATTGGTAAATGGTCAACGTGCCAGGCGGTGGTTAAAAAGAGAAGTCAAACCTTATCTTTTTGGATTGTAAGTATCGGCCTCAGGAATCATATTCCTTACATTTGTGGCTTTCTGTTTAGTTCTTTTATGATTTCTGTTTTAGCGTGTTGTTCATCTAAGTGCAGGTATCAGTTCCTTAAGCAAAATCAATCTTACTTCTTCATTAAGCTTGGGAGGTCAATTTCATAATCTAAAACTGAATTGGAAGCCAATTATTAAAGTCTGATGGGGATATAGCCAGACTTTTTTTAATCAAATGAATAGAATAACTACATCTTAAAGTTAATTTTTTGCTTCTTTTAACTCAATATTTTAACTACAAGAATAGAATTTTGGGATTTTCATGTTCCTGGTCCGTTCAACGCCCAATTCATTTAATATTTTGCTCAGATTAACTTTGAGAAAATTAGAATCACTAAAATATTTCATAGCTGCTCTCGTTCTCTTTCGGATCAAGACGTAAATGTAATTTGATTTATAAAGCATAAAATTCAATTATCTAATCAAAATGATACTTATTAGTACTAACAAAGATACAATGACAAAACCTGCCCTTTGCCCTATATTATTCTGCCCTGAATGGAAGCATGACTTGCACAAAAGGGACTTTACCAATACTGTATGTAAATAGTTATGAATGTATAAATATAATTGAAGATCCAAATTTCGTTCGATGATATTGGACGTGTAGTGGAAGTCCCTACTGGCAGCCCACTGGACTATATCTTTAGACATGATGACGTGGAGATGACTAGTGCAGGTCTCCACAAGGCACAAACAGCTTATAGTGTTGCCTACGCAGCAGGCTGTAGGACATATTCCTTGTTCAGTCATTTGATTTGGGAAGCAGAAGAGTTGAACAGAATTCGCTCCGCGGGGTACCCATAGTGTAGCGAACTTAGAAATTCGATCTGTGGTTTAAACCTGCCATTCATTACCTCAAAAAACATTTAGACACCCCCGGGAAGGCCTATTTATATTTATACTGCGGTTGGCATAAATTCAAACTATATACTCCAATTTAAGCTCCTCTGATTGGTCAATGATGACTTCTGCAAATAGGTGAAATGTGATTTAGTGTAGCCTATTGCATACACTCTAAAAACGTCCGGTTCACTTTAAACAGAATCCGTTCAAATGGGCACTGAACCAAAATCTGGTCAATATTTGACTATATTTCGTTCATTTTGAACAGAAAATGGTTATTTTGAGACAAAACTAGTCAAATATTTTATCCTTTTTTTGGTTAAATGCCCATTTGACCTGTGTTCGGTTCAATTTAAGCCTGCCATTTTTAGAGTGTGGCAGACATGTGGAGCAGGATGGTACAGTAGCATAAGAATAACACACAGTAAGTGTACTGGGCATTACATGGCTAGCTCTGTCTGAGAGGTTCAGCTGAAATATTTAAAATAGGTGGGGAGGGGGAGTAGAAGAAACCTTACTGTGGGGAGTTTTTACTACCTGGGTAAAGGAAATCGTGCCTTTAAATTTGGAATCATATTTAGTTGAATGTTCAGTGGGAGACCTTACGATCATTGCCAAATTATATCAACAAATTATGCTGTCCATATACACTGTGACTACGATAATTGATAATGAAACGTTTAAGAATTGTGTTTAAGCGAAATTAATATGGAACACCATAATAGACGGTTTTTTCGCACATTCAAGCCGTTTTAATACATGTATTTGTGACATTGCTTTAATCAGTGTTTGAACTAAATGCAGTACACTCAGTAGCGAAGAGTGTCTATATTTTTGGGTAAAAATTTAAATACCTGCAGCCGCTAGGGTGAATAAGAATGTGGTATACTGAATGTCCTGTATATATGTTATAAGATTCAAAAAAATACAGAGTGGCATATTTATGTCAAGAATTTGATAAAAATAAAAGTTATAGTCTCTAGGAATGGAACTTCTATTTCATCTTTTCTAGAGAGCTATCTTCTTTTTAAAGATGCATTTTAGTGCTCTCCTTTCATACTTGAAATCTAAGAACTTTAGTGGATTTCAGTTAACAATTTTTTTCTCTCCAGATTTCTACTGTAACAATTTCTTAATTAAACCCCGTTAAATATACAGTCTCTCATCACGAAATCGAGAAATGATCATATTCTTCTTTATTTGCATCTTATATCACGCTATCACTCTTATTCAACGATTATTCATAAACCGAAAGATTGAGAGAATGAAAAAAGGGTAAATTACAGAACGACATTTTTTTGTAAATTAGGTCTGAATGCTACTCAAAGGCTTTTAAATGCAATTTTAAACCTTTTCAAAGCAATTAGGCAAGATTTGTTTCCTTGTTCGTAATTTTTTAACCATTGGCAACACTTCCGTTTTTCTCTCCTTTTTGTGACATTTTTTGAAAGAGGAGAAAAGGAACTTTCGAGAGGAACGACATTGAGTTTGTCGTTTTTCTCTTCTGCTTGAAGTATTACATAACTATCTATGATCTAGTAGTAAGCTACAACAATGCACTTTACTCCCTCTTTTGAACTATACCCCACTTTTTCTACAATGGCCAATACGAAAAACTTTGAACCTCAATGGCACGTAAGCTCTGTGAGAATCTAATTCCTTCTCAAAATGTGCCTAATGCGCGGAAAATATTATGCGTCCTCATCTCGAATACGATAAGATCACTATGAAATCTCTCAACTTTGGTTTCTTTTCAGGGCGATTTTGCTATTTTGAGCTAATTCGTGTGTAATCATCATTTTTACATCAAAAAATCGCCGAGTGGCATGGCTATACACAAGTGGTGTCCTGTCGTCTGGGCAATTGCCTTCTTCAGCCATGGATAATCATAACTACACTGCTTGCAAAGGATATTGGTCCTTTCCGATTTTGTAAGAATCTTGGCTTAGGCGGTTCGATGAGTTCCTTCGAGCATTGAAAAAGTTCGAAGAATTCCTTATCAAACGTAAAGCGACCTGACAGGCCTACTTCCCTTAAAACCTCTCATGACACGCCCTCATTTTAAGTCGGTTGAAAAATGTGGATTTGAACACATAGATATGTCAAAGTCAATGAAAACTTACGATTTTTGTATCGTGGGAATGGCTCAAAAATATCGCAGGACCTTCCCAGAAATGTGCAAAAAGTCAGAATAATATTAGTACCTCCAAACTGTAAATTGAATTAAAATACTGAATGAAAAAAAAAATGTCACAAAAATATTTTGAAATTAACTTTAGTTTGTCATACCGAACACCTTAAAATTATGCAAAAACAAAAAGTATATCACTTCGCTTGATATTTAACTGTAATTAATTCTTTTACACGTCGTAAATTATGCAAAATAATTTAAACATTTGTATTTCTAAGGTTAGGAAAGGAAGGTATATAAGGCCCTGAAGGAGTGTCCCTCCTCCTTCCTTCCCTCGTCCTTCGTCCCTAAGCCTCTGAAATATTTATAGGTTGTCATGGATACAGTGAAAATGTTCATCGTGTTTAAAAAGATCAGTACGGCTATCTTACAAAAAAATGGTATATTCCATCTAACGTGGTCCATTCAGATGGCCTTTACCGCAATTATAAGGCGATTAACTCATGGACAATACGTAAATTATACTCAGATTTAAGAAAGTGCCGACGACTCTCAATCTGCAGCCCTAAACAAAGTGTTATTTTTTAACATCAGATTGTTTGGGATATCTGTGGAGGCACAACTTCAATTTATTTATATACTATAGTATCGAAAAGCCTAGGGTGAGACACACTCCTGCAAAGGTAAAATCGAAGGACGCCACCAAAAAGTGGTTTTCATTAAACAAAACACCTACGATGAAAAACTTAGGCATCTACCAAAACTCTTCTTTACCAAGACTTTTGTGAGTGTTTTTCGTGAACTTCTGTGGATGAAAAAATGACCATACGTCGTTAAGAGAACGAAACCATTGTAAATCTGTTTTTAATCACTTTGATATATATATATGTATATATATATATATATGTATGTATGTATAAAACCCTGCTATCAGAGACAAATAAATTCGAGTTCACTAATTTCTCCCCTTTATTTCTAAACACTTGATAACTATCTAATTATCTCCATAATTTTTAAATCTTGTTTCCTAATTTACGGTGTTACCGCTACCAGCTTAAAGTTTGGAGACAAATCAGATGATGGGATACTTAAAATGGAATACACCCTATTTGAAATAAAATCACACGCCCCTTTCGCCTTAGTTTATTTTTTCGTGTTTATTTAACGTTTTTTAACAAAATGAGTTTCTCAGTTTCCTGCACATTTTTTACTTTCGTCCTAAATTAAACAGTAAAATATTTTGATATTGTAAGATCAATGACACCCTTAAAATGATATGTGAGCCATCGATTTATGAATGTCACAGACCCGCCACCTTCCCAATTATTTCTGCTATGACGAGTACTGAATTTATTGCTCATTATCACACCCAAAACGTTGGACTTATTGAGTTGACGTGTGACATATTGGCACAGAGTCTTGTCACCACGACCGTATATTATTTCTCACAATAATGACAGATTGGCCATATGAAATACATACTCTCCCGTCTACTTAACAATTTAAATTGTGTAACCGAAGACGGGTACTGGAGTGAGGTCGTTAAAGCCAACACAGTGTATCGGTAAACACATCTTTTAAACACCTGAGCTCTCCGTAACGAGAGCTGTCTCAGAGGAGTTGAGAAAACAGACTTTTCCGAAACAAATTGCCATCAATGGACACGCTTAATCCGTTTTTCGATGGCTCGGAAATGCTAGGAATCAAACTAAAACAAATGGTTCCAAGATTATTTGCTTCTCAAAAGAAATTTTTTACCAATTGAAATGCGCCAGTGGAAATTTAATAAGGGTGATTGTTGAAGCGTTATGGAGTATTGATACGGAGAAGTTAGCTGGTCCCCGAGGATGATTTGAGAGCATGCATGTGACAAATAAATATCCTGCTAATATTTTGAAATATGATTTTATTGCATTTTAGAGATCTTGTATCTGCTAAACGACTTTCACAAGAAGTTATTAAAATTTTCAAACTCCTATTTTGCCAATTTCAAATGGAACAGGTAAATGTATCTCTGATGAAAAGTGTTTAAGTAGAACGGATTCGAAAAATGGGAAGAGTTGTTAATTAGGACACAATTGTCATAACGGTAATAGCTGGAGATGTATGAGACAATGGCACGATAACAATATGAGATGTTTTCACATAAAATAACAAAATAAACTAAAAATGTTCATTTATACTTTTGGATTTGAAACTTGGGAAAGTCATAAAGTTCCAGAAAGAATCAAACAAACCAGACTGTAAGGCTGTGTAGCAAAACTGGGGGAAACGTCAACTGGAGTCACAGTTTTAAAAATAAATACTCCTTTTTAACTTACGATTACATTTTCTAAGACAGTTGGTTAAATTTTAGGTCAACATAAGTTGTTTATACACCCATTTTTACAAAACTGTCAAGAAACATTTCTGAGCCAGTTGTTCTTAAGTTTTGTAAACCAAGACAAAGTTGTAATGCAATTAAAACACTTCTGTCTATTTTTTAAAGTTCGAGTTGTCATGCAAATGAGTAATATGTAAGGTGATGATGCACCGAAACAATAGTGTACTCTTTTGTCTAACATGGGCAATCACCTCAATTAGTCGAAATTGTCACAAACCGCCGCCCACAGAGTTATATACTCGTGTCGCTTTTGCACTTGGTTGAGCTTACATAGACAAAAGACAGCGTGAGCCAAATTGTTACATTAGTCATCCACACATGGCCAGTCTTCAGCAGTGCGGTTGCCGCCGATCGTAGGCTTATTTGTTTCAAGCACTGGACATTTAATGTCCGGAATACTTTTTTTCGGAGACACAATCGAATATTAAAATCATAAATGTAAAGAATATCTTACTAATTGATCATAGATCAAGGGTTCCGGTTTTTGTAATTGTGGACAAAAGGAAAGTCTCGTCAAAGAAGGTGTATCAAATATATAGATCGATAGTCCTTGTTCATAACTGTATACATGATTAAACACGCCCAATGTTTGTAAAATATACCAAAATCAAAGCTTAAACTGATCACAGGTTTTTTTTACCTCACGACATGTATACATCTGACTTTTTCATTTTTGGGATCAGTTTTCAGACCATACGGGCAAAAAAGAAGGTCGTACATGTTTTAATGCAAACATAAAATCAGCCCTGTTTGTAATCTTCTGAAAAAAAACCTTTGTCGATAATCGAAACAATACGCTTTCATTAAATGAGGGCGGGTCGATTCAAAAGGTGTGTAAAAAGAAACAAATGATGGAGATTGATTGCAGATGCGTTATTCATACCGATGAATGAAGTTATTAGGAATCAGTAAGTGAATATTTTCGCCTTTATAGAAATAACTTTTCTATATAATAAAACAATCTATAAGTTAACCTAAGTTTCAGTGCGTTCGTTTCGATTTCGTTCTGCTGTGATTTGTTCAGTTTAGTTCTGGTCAGATCTGTTTCATTCAGTTCCGTTCTTATTTGAACAATGAATCTACTGGTATAAAATATCCATATCTTGGGGTTTATTTAGATAGTGGAATGTCTTCCGCTTAGCACATAACAGAGAAATGCAAAACTGCTATGTTTCATTTGCATCGCATAAGGGTCTTACGCAGCCATTTGAGCAGAAAATCTCTTGAACTGGTTATACATGCCTTGGTGTTATCACAGCTAGACTATTGTTGTACTTTATTGTATGGTTTACCTCATTCTTCCATTCAAAAGTTACAAAGGGTGCAAAATTTTGCTGCAAAGCTGATGCTTAACAATAGAAAGTTAGATAGTGCTGCTGAGTGTTTAAAAGAACTTCACCGGCTCCCTATTAGGTAAAGAATACTTTTCAGACTCTTATGTATGTCATATAAATGTATCAATGACCAGGCTGTTTAGCTAATCGAACGAAGCTGATCCTCCATGATTTGATCAACCCTGAGCAAACCGGATTTTTAAAAGGAAGATTTATAGGCGAGAATATGCGTCTTATCTTAGATCTCATTAATCATTGTGACAACCAGTCTATTCCAGGTGCTCTTCTATTTCTAGACTACGAAAAGCATTTGACTGTCTCGACTGGGAATTTATGCTTAACTCACTTTCCTTTTTCGAATTTGGACCAGACTTT
>WURT03456029.1:0-22347 GCA_009936505.3 Holothuria glaberrima
ATATATTGCTTAAATTTTCCAAACTGGATGATATGAAGGCGTCACCACTTTGTCTTTTTTTCCTTATATATATATATGTATATATATGTGTCATGTTGGTAGGCGTGTGTTGGCAACATAAATAGATAAGAAAGAAAACGCCGGAAAAAAAAAAACAGATACATACATGCCAACCTTTATTTTTATATTTATTTCGAGCGGTCAAAAGCTTTTTATTTCTTGAAATATTTGTTTTCTTCTTCAATATATAAGTTGGCATGTATGTATCTGTTTTTCCGGCGTTTTCTCAGTATATATATGTATATATACATATTTATCGATTTATATATAACAACCATTAAATCAATCATATCTTTAGCCGGACATTTCTTTAAAATGAGATCCTTGCAGGACATCTACTTAAAATCACATATTTACATGTATTTGTTTGTACGAAAATATGTATAAAAGTTAGAATTCAAATACCATGAGGATCTTGCATAACGGTCAAAACCTGTAGTAAATGTCTTCTGTATTGCCAACGTAAAACATTTTATTAAATAAATAAAATACTAGCTGATATTTTACTTGTATTTTAATACATACTGTACCATTGAGGTCCATTTTTCACACGTGGGAGATATCCACTATTATTTTAGTATTATACTATACGCTGTGCGTTTTATGTACGGCTTATACATGGTAACTCAATGCCGAGGGTCATATCACTGTTCCATAGATATTAAAATTTTTGAAGTAGCTTTTGCACAAAGGGGTAAACTTATAGTGCAAACATAAAGTCGACACGAAAATGTCCTCGTAAATTAGATTTCCCCCTACGGTGCTAATTTAGACGGCGATATGTCCATCTAAGATGGCAAATATCAATATGCCTTATATATATATATATATATATGTTTATGTATTTACATACATAAAGATATTATGTTGGTATTGAAAGACCTCTCACCCATGATTTGTATGGGGCATGTGATATAATGCTGTTTTACTTACACATAAACAATAATGTTTGTATACATATACATATACATATCTATATCAAAATATTAAGTCCTATTTTTCTAACTATACATATACCTATATAAATATTGAGTGCCTTAAATACCAACATAGCACAAAAAAACGTAGTGTAATATTTCGAGGTCCTACCTCTTCCTCAGAGACTTGAGTAATGGAGCAAAGTATTAATACATTCTACAACGTAAACTTAATCGAGCAACGTAAAGCTGAAGAGACTAGCTAGGCTAATCCTATCCATCACTGTCCATACGGAGGGCGTGAACAAAGATTTATGCATTTTGCATAAGATATGGGGGCATGTGTTTTATGCTTTTTTGTTATATTTTTATACCAACCCTCGGAATCCATTGTCATATATAGATATATATATATATATTATATATATATATATATATTATATACGAACGAGAACAAAACATGAAAGAAGAGAGAATGAAAGGTCGGATCAGGATAAAAGTAAGAATTTTGAATAGTTCCAACCGGTAATTTACAGCATTCCTGCTCATGTCAGATTGTAATTCTTTATTGAATAAACATTGGTGCAAAAGATGAATTAAAGAGACCTCATTCGTCAAAGGATTACAGTCTGGATCTTAATGTTGAACAGTTTTGCCTCTACCTTTCGTACAAGCTCAGTGTGGCCAAAAGGAGATAGTCTTACCTTTTAATTCTTCAGGGGTTTTGTTTTTCGTAAGCATTGGTCTTAACTGAAAACAAACACATAAAAATGTATACTTTTATTAGTTGACAGAAATTTGACCACACATTTCGAGTAAGAGAACACATTCGATAAAGTTCACTGCGGAATGCATCAAACGGTTGATGATTTTTTTCTATCAGCAATTTGAAGATACGGCCATGGAAAGGCACACAATTGATTTGCATGACTTCTGCACATTTTCCTTAAGTAACTCAACATGTTTCTGCTTTTAGCTCATGCAATCTCACAATATTTTGTTTATTTACTATGTGATGTTTTTAACCTTTTCAGCATAAATAAAGTAAACATCACATAAATATCCTGAGAGTAAAATCAAGAAGTTCAGGGTCTATCGCAGGCACACACTGTTTATCATGTGGATTTCAACGATGGAACACTGAAAAGAACTAGGAATTCACAGCAGAAAGGAAGAGAGTACGTTCCCACGGGGTAAGGCGCTGGCGACAATGAGCAATCTTGGCTACGATACTTTTGACTGTTGTTGTCTTTTTCTTCCACCAAAAACAACATGTGGTCTGAATTCTGAGAGAAGTGAGCTTTTTACAAGCCAACACTGATAAATACATCAGCAAGGTGTTAAGTGTTTTGGAAGCTAATCGTGTGTTCATGTAACTATACAACTACTTCACGTTCTCATATCCTGATTCTCTTCAGGAAGGAGGTATGCCCTTCACTGGGTTCGAGGAGGAGGGTGGAGGCTTGTGACTCCAAAGTAAGAATGAAGTTGCCTTAAATGCCTCCTAAAATGAAATTTTAGATATTTATATAGCAATGTGCAAACACTTTTCATAGGCAAATTTCGAACAAGGATCTACTGCCACTTAACTGGCCTCTCAACGGGCCTTAAAATGTTATCAAAATTAGTTTTGAGGCGCATATATTGTGAAGAGAAAAACATCGTAAATTGTAAACTCTATGACGTTTGATTGGTCTTACATCAATTTTAGTGGGATTACTTATGCTCTGAATCCTCCCTTGCAGTACACCTCCCTTTATATGTTACTCCAATAGGCCGTTTGCATTGAAGTCAGGCGACGTCATTTAAGAGGGAAAAATGGAGCACATTGTGCGCTCTACGTAGACTCCACACGCAAGCGTAGTAGACATTCCTGCGTAACCGACCTGCAAACAAATCAGCTGTCTGCATTTGTCAGGGCTGTTACATCCGAGTCCGGACTCGGACTCGATTCCGGACTCCATTCCGTTTTTCATCTGACTCGGAATTGGCCCGGAATGGAAAGTCACGGAAAAGGAATTGGCCCGGAATGGGCTTAGCTGGACTTACACTCGGATCCAATTCCACTCGAGTCCGCAAAAATTAAAGTTTCATTAATATTACCTTAGCATCATTGTTACTGCCGAGCGCACAATTTAACAAGTAAATCGTCACGTACAGAAAAGTAAATTACGCCAGATTACGAAAATGGCTTCTGAAGGTGCTCGTTTAGTTGTAAATAATACAATAAGCATTTATATAAGGCGCTACATTGTCAAGTGGCCGGACTCGGAATTGGCCCGGAATTGGAAAACCTGAAATCGGAATTCGCTCGAAATCAGAGGGTACTGGACTTGGAATTGTCCCGGAATGGTGAGCCACTGGAATCGGAACTGGGTTAGGTGGACTCTGTTACAACCCTGACATTTGTTGGTGTAAGTTGTAGTGATATGCCCTTACCTCCAACCTAGGTCACACGTTTTGGTCTGTGACATCATATGCATAGGATTTATTCTATTTTCAAACTGTTGAGATTGCGAATTTTGTTACTTTTTTATGGGCAAGTAAGGACAAGTAAGCGCACTTAAAGACCAGTGTAACCACCTGTAACTGTACACCCCGTCAAAAAAGTGAAGGCAACTTTTCTCTCCTGAAGCTGCACTGAAGGGTAGCCATACGTCACAAGATGGACTCGAAAGTTGTGATTTTTCAGCAAAGGAGATCTCCTTGCGCGAAAATATTTTTAAAACTTGATTCCATAATGTTTGAACCCACTAGCCCAGGCTCAAAAGGCCTTAGCCTCCTTTGTTATTGGTGGTAAAAGTAATGAAAATATCATTGTCCCAAGAACACAATACATTGCATCTGATTGATTCATTCCCATATTTCGAGGAAAGGCCTGGATCCCCTGACGTAGACGCACCATGGGTACACGTTTGTAAATACTTTGCCCTTTCAAAAGTGTAGTCATGGAGGTTCAAGTCTCAGAACCACCAATTAATAGGTCGACCAAGTAAGACCAGAAAGCCCAAAGGCTTAGTGACTCCTTGCCAAATGGGGGATGCTTTGTTACACACAGATTCACATTAATACTCCTTGACTAAATCATTTTTTATGATGCATTCGCAATTTGACACCTGCTGACCTCACACGATATTTGAACCCCACCAAAACTTAAAAAAAATTGAAAAAAAACATATCTTAGAAGAAAATTGTCTGTGCTTCCTCCCTTGTAATGTCATTTTTTCAACTTTGTTTTTTACCTCTGGTGACCTCAAATGACCTCTGACCTCTACTAAAATCAAAAGGGTTACTCCTCTCAACATGACAAATTTGTATACTAAGTATCATTAGTTTATGTCTTTCCCATTTTCCTATATCATTTTTATAAGGTTTTAAGTTGTTGACCTTTGGTGACCTCAGACGACCTTTGACCTCCACCAAAAAGAACAGGGTTCTTCCTCTCAACATGAAAATCTATATACCAAATATGAAGTGTCACTCATTGCTATCTCGAGATATCGTGTGTACGAGGTTTTCTGTTTTTCACCTCTGGTGACCTCACATGACCTTTGACCTCCACCCAAAACAATAGGGGTCTTCCTCTCAACATGACAAATCTGGTCATTGCTATCTTGAGATATCGTGTTTACAAGGGTTTCGGTTTTTAACCTCTGGTGACCTCAAATGACATTAAACCACCACCGAAAATAGTATGGGTCTTTGTCTCAACATGAAAAATCTATATATCAAATATGAAAAGTGTCAGTCATTGCTACCTTGAGATATCATGTTAAAAAGGTTTTCGGCTTTTGACCTCTGCTGACCTCATATGACCTTTGACCTCCACCAGAAACGATTGTGTCTTCCCTCTTAATATCACAAATCTATAAACCAAATATGAAAGGTGTTTGTCATTCCTATCTCAAGATATCGTGTTTACAAAGTTCTTTGGCTTTTGACCTCTGATGACATAAAATGACCCTTGATATCCATCAAAAACCAAAAGTTTCTTTCTCTCAACATGGCAAATCTATGTACCAAATATGAAAAGTGTCGGTCATTGCTATCTTGAAATATCGCGTTAACAAGCTATTTACAGGTTTTTGCATTTTAACCTCCGGTGACCTCATATGACCTTTGACCTACACCAAAAACAACAGAGTTCTTTCTTTCAGCATGACAAATATATATATATGTACAAAATATGAAAATTTTCCGTCGTTGCTATCTGGAGATATCGTGTTTACAAGGTTTTCAGTTTTTGACCTCTGTTGACCTCAAATGACCTTTGACCTCCACCAAAAACAATAGGATTTCCTCTCAAATGAAAAATCTATATACCAACTATGAAAAGTGTCGGTCATTGCTGTCTTGAGATACCGTGTTAACAAGCCAATTACAAGGTTTTCGCAGTTTAACCTCCGGTGATCTCATATGACCTTTGAACTCCACCAAAAATAATACGGTTTTTCCTCTAAACATGACAAATCTATATACTAAATATGAAAAGTGTCGGTCATGGGTATCTCGAGATAAAAGTGTTTACAAGGTTCTTGGCTTTTGACCCCTGATGACCTCAAATGACCTTTGACCTCCACCAAAAACAATAGGGTTCTTTCTCTTAACACAACAAATCGATATACGAAGTATGAAAAGTATCGGTCATTGCTATTTTTAGATATCATGTTTACAAGCTAAGTGCCACATACACACACAAACGCATACACACATATACAAATACACACACACACACACATATATATATATATATATATATATATATATATATAAGCATACCAATACACAAACACACATCTACCCAAACACTCATACAAACAGACACCATTATGACAGTATTGTTCCCTACCCTAATTGAATTTAAAAACTCCCAATAACTTTGAAGTAAAACAAATTAGCTTCGATTGCATTCTCACCTCTCTACTTTGTTTCGTTGATTCTGATCTTGATTTTTTTCTTTTAGCTGTAAAGTGTAAAAAGATATACATACACAAAATATGAAGCAATATTTCAAAGAACTTTGTTTGAAAACAAAATTAGTTCAATTCACGGACTAGAATCTATTACGAAGAAGTAGTAATTCAAAAATGTTATACTGAGCTTATTTTGTGATAGCAAATGGTATATGTTAGTAATCTAATACTGTTTTTTAAGCTGCTTTTTCTGCAGCTGTAACAGCGACTATTCCATGTATCTCCATGTCTAAACTTACTATTTTGCATGTTAAGAAGAAAAATGACACCTTAGTCCGCAGTTGGTTTTATATTTAATCTTTTTGGCACTTGGTCCACTGATCCATAAGATTTTAATTACTCTCTGTACCATACTTACGTAATTTACAGGTAAAGAAAGTGTAGAAAAATAGAAACCTTGTTTGAAGAGAACGACGAAGACGATGACAATGATAATACAAAGTATTAACAGAATCACAACTATTACGATACCAATCAGCGCTTGGTTTGCCCTCGCGGTATCTGGTGATGCAAATATGAATAAAAGTATGAGTGTATGATGATAGTGCCTGTCAATGCAGTTACAGTTGTAATTATGAAAAAAATTACAGTCACACTACTGAAGAAGAAAAAGTACGTTATCATCAATGGGGTCGGCCAGAATATTCCTGTTTTACACAATTGTTAAATTTATGTGTTTTAGGGATATCCCTGATTATTATCTGACCCTTGGAGGGAAAGGGTCGATATCATTTTTCTTCGATGGGATAGATTTTGGTAACCGTCATTTGTGAACATATTTTTCTTTTGTTTTTTATTTCCTTTGGTTAACTCTTTTGTCATCAAACATGGGTTCTGCAACCTTTCTTACTTTGGTTGTATAAAAAATATCAAACGACTTTCTGTGACAATAAAATGGCATGCATGTAGACGTAGTGATACCAAAGTGCCTTATTTATATAGCCGTAAATTTAATATTCAAATATTCTGGAACGATCACGGCGCCGCCGATATTGGTGGACTGTATCGATATTGAAATCATTGTTTCCCAAATTATGGTTTGAAAATTTGTTTTTAAAATCAATGGAATATATGCAGTTTTAATTTTCCTATCCAAAAATCGTTCCCCCAAAATCTGAAAGGTAGTGTTGGATGAGACGGTAAATAACAGTATGAACGACAGCTGACAGGTTATTTTTTTTGTTCGAATAAGAAATACTACAACTTTTTTCCGATTGATGTTACATGACCAAGTTAAAAGTTTCATCTACAAAACCACACGCCCAAAAACATTTGCGTTGGTTCCGATTCTCAGCGAAAGCACAAGGCGCGCTATTTGGAGTATAGCGGTACTGGAACACATTCGACTTGAGTGTCCCCAAGCTAGTTTCGACACTTCTTCTTGTCTCTAGGTCAAAGAGAGCGTCCTTAAGTTTAAAACATCAGAAAAACATTGCAAATCAATTCCAACGTTTCAAATTATGCAAACAATATGACAAGGTAAGCTTACCATCAATAGTCACTTCGAAAACTCTCTTCGCAGTCGTAATCCCATCACCATACGCACAAATATAAATCCCTTGGTATTTCTTTTCAAAGGATGAAATAACTAGAGAATTGTTATGGCCGGTTAGTTGGAATTCGCTAGTGTAAATGTCGGTTACGTTACCATAAACGGGACCCAAGCCGATAGCAATAGCGTTTTCTTGACCCTCCTTTCTCCACACAAAATATGATGCGTTGTGTTCTCCACAACTCATTGTCACCTCGGAGCCGACCCCAACATTCAATCTCTTATGCACTGGTAAACTTCCGCTTTCGTTTTTTTCTACAAGAATCATAGCCTCATTTGCTCTATGTGGTAGTATGCCTCCTCGACAATAGAGTAGCAGCAGACAATTTGATTCATTGAAGGTGATTGTTGCTTGTATACGGCTTGTGTACAATGTGCCATTAGGGGAGACAGTTTTATTTGAAGATATACTGAAATCACCCTCAGGAGTCTTCAACAACATTGTTAAGTTAGCTGGTGGCCGGCTGTCTCGAACGGAGCACGTGACAGTATATTCCATATACGATGTTTGGTAGCAGATACCATTCCTGTCGCAACCGTCAATAACTGGATAAGGCTGCTCTGGTTCCACTGTGAAAAGTAATTTACAAGCTCTAAAGATCGGCAAGTAGAGAACTAAAACAATATAACGGACTAACGTGTATGTAGGTGTTGAAATCTAAGTACAAGACCAAAAGCTTGAGTACAGGAACGGGTGCCATGACTACAAAATAGGTATATAAGGGTTCCATTTTGGCCGAGAGGTCATGAGGAAGGGTACGGGCAATAACAAATTGTGATCAAAAATACGTGTTTGGATTCTGACAAGTGAGTACGGGTCCCAGTTCCTGTCTACTGAAACAAGTACCAGGGTTTTGAGTTAGACCATGAAGCTACAACGAATGGGAAGACAGAATGATAAGACTATGATTACAAGTCTTTAGGGTCATGAGTACGAGCACTGACATGGCTTGCATTAAAACTTAGACAGGGTAAACTCCTAACATGGAACTGCTAGTCACGAATGAATTGTCAAAATCTCCGCAGTACTTGCTACAACCTTTGAATTATATGTATAGACCTTGGGATACCTTCTTCATGTAAACATTTCTGAACACATGATATGATCTCATGAGACCGATGTTCTCAAGTATTTGTGTGGCTTAACTCAATAATTTTTTTCCTAACAGTTGGTTATGGTTTTTAAATTGATGACTTTGTCAAACCTATCAATTAGGCCCAAGTTTTTGCAATCCTTATAAATAGGGCGCTTAGATAAATGATAAAACATCAACAAGCCTATGCCTCAGTGTACAGCGCCGTGGTTATGAGTAAAGATATCAGGTTATCATCACCGTATGCCACCTTCTAAACTGTTGGATGAAAAACTACCCAAAGTTAGTCAAAAGGACCCATTTGGGTACAATTTCATTTAGTGAAGGGTAATTTTGTAACCAACTTGTGTAGTCCCTTCACCAACATTTTAGAACGTGACACCTTAGGTAAAAGTTTACCCAAATAATTTTTAGCGTAATTGTTTACCAACATTGGAAAGGATCTAAGTCATAAGCACAGATACCTGTTAAAGTTTAAAAGAGAGTAGAACCAGTAGCATGGATATTGATACCGACTAATAGATACTAGTGTTGACATGGGTCACAGTTCATTGAAACGGGTGCAGATACTGGAATTAGTGTAGTTCAGATACTACAACAAGTGTCTTTACTGGCTAGGGTATCACTGCATTTCGCTATTCCCTTGCCCAGCACACTATTCTCACACCCGGTTCACTTTGAGGTTGCTCGTGGTGCACTGATTTCTGCTTATACCAGGAATTAGTATTAACTCTTTTCTCCATACGAGCGACTGGGTGGAGGAGGGGTCCATGGGTCAGAAAGAAGAGGAACTATAATCAGAACTTGAGTAAAGGCTGATATATATGACCATAAAGAAACAAAAAAGTCACTTTAGATGTGAGATAAAATACAATGGCAGAAGCAATATGCGACGAGAAATGATTAAATGCAGTGTGAAAGGTAGATAATTTTTATGGAACTTTTCTTTCCTACATACATTTTCCTTCACGTCCAGTATATGTTTGTCTGTCAAATTGACCGCAGATGTTTCCCTTGAATTGTCCAAATTGTTGTGAATATTTTCTATATTAACGTACCATACACGATGACACGAACGTTCTCAATATTTGGATCGCCGTCGCTAGTATAGAGTACGTTGACTGCAAAAGAAATATCATGTCGCAAGGAGACTGAGTTAATAATCAAAGATCCATCGTCATTGATATCAAATTCCCCTGAAGTATATCCTCGGCCACTCTTCCCTGATTCTGAGATGATCATAAATGGACGTTCGCTACTTTTTATATTTGTAGTATTGAACCAGAATACTCCATAAAAACTTCTGGTAAAGTTACAACAGAGAGTAACTCTCCTTCCCAGTTCAACATACTGAGGCGATTTGCAGGCTTGACTTCTTCCCTCGGCTGTCCACATTAGGGGAAAGAAATATATAAATATTGGCATTATCATTTCTCCTTCCTTACATGACCTGAATGTTATTCAAATCGCATATTCTTCACTTCAGTCCGAACACGTGTGCTTCAATTAAACCAAAATCCGATTTAATGAACAATTAGCTAAAACTGTATTAATTGTTTGGCTAATTTCGGTCACAAAAACTTTTCCTGGTCTTGCACTAGGTACGGGGAACACATCCAAGAAAAGGGCATCACTGATTTGAAGTAATATTAGTAGGAAGTATTCCGCCGAGAAACTAAATGATCATCAAATTGCCTGCTACACAATGACAACGTTTGATCATGACATTTTTAAATGGTGTCTAAAGCATAACATTCTGCGCCATTCCTGATTCGTAAAGGGACAGTTTCAGTATCCTCATTTGGATTAGTGTACCCGGGTATCCTATTTCATGAGTGGCTCTTGAGAAACTTGTGACAATATATTTCACATTGAATGTGAAATGCACGCAGAGTAACGGTCAAGAGGATATTTGTGAGGTTTAAACTGTTACTTCAAAATATGTTTTCGCGACTGCTTATGCCCTTTACGGTGTATTTTGGTACTTTGCAATTCAAAATTACAAACCAAATGAAACGTCTTGCGGTGTATTTACAGCATCACATTACTACATATTTCGCAAGTTTGGATAAATGCTCAGTTAAGAGCGCAGAAGGTAAAATGAGCACAAATAACTAGAACTCTTACCAGTTAAATTATGTGAGCCTGAGAGCACAAACAGCCAAGGTACCAGGAACAAAATTAGTGACATCAGACAATACGAGGTACAATCTAGGAAAAATACATTTTGAGTGATTAGAAAGACAACAGTATGTGGTCGTGCTTTTAATTTTGGACAAAAGGACATAACTATTGCCAATCTATCAGACCAAAGGGAGATCAGCTGAAAAGTTTATAAAAAATAATAGAATTTCCAAGCTTCCCCCATTGAAGTTTTAATCGACATATTTTAACAATTGGACCTCCTCATTACTGTGATGATTTTTGACAAAATTTATTTACAATTTAATATATATATATATATAAACATATATATTTATATACTTATATCTATATATATATATATATATATATCATAATTTATCAGGGTCACATATACCTTACTCAGATTTCGAGCCTCCGTCATGTGCCTCAAAGATAATCCTCCCCTTTTACAATCGTGCGATCTTTAATTTTTTGCAAACACATTCTTAGATGCGCATCTCCGACAAAGGATGGACAAACAGAACCCAGCTCTATATCAAACGTTGCTGACTAATGAACTGTTAAAAAAAATTAGCTAGGACGTAGCTATGGCGTAGTTAGGGAGATCACTGACAATGCAGCTTAGCAACATCTTGTTAAAATTACAACCCATTCCAAATTCTTAATATTACACCTTTAACCCTAAACAACTTACAAGTTTATAAAGTGGGTTGATGCATAAAAGATAAGATCCCACTCCTTTAATTATGGCATATAATATTTAAAGACAAACACTCGTCACCCCTCTACCAAAAACGATAGGGTCCATTTACTGACCATTATGTGTCCACACTTTTAAGTATGAAAGCATCCTTGCTGCCACCTTGAGATATAATGTTTACAATGTTTTAGGTTTTTGACCTCTGGTGACCACAATGACCTTTGACCTCCACCAAAAACAAAAGGGTTTCCCTTTTTATATGACAAATCTATGTACCAAGTATGGAAGGTATTCACCATTTTCCATGAGATTTTGTGCTTACAAGCTAAATATTACAAGCAAACATACATACACACTCATACACTCGCCTTTGGCAAGCCTCACAAAGGGTCATGTATGTTAAGAACGTACTGAAATATGGTTCTTGTTTTTTTTTTTAATATGTACCAAATGTGTCAACCTGAGGTGCAACCACTTTGGAAGGTTCTAGTAAGTTGTTTTGATACGTACAACCTTTGTATTGAATAGAAATATAAAAGCTGGAACTTAATCGCGGAGCCTTTTTATGCTACATACATGAAACTGAGAGAAAAGGCATTAATTTCTCTAAAGTATTTAAAGGAATGTGAATATGAAGTGAACATCTTACGGAAAATTCAGTACAACTATAATACACTATCAACTGAAAGTTACATTAACATTTGTGTATTGCAAGATTGGATACAGAATTGTAAAAATATCATTTCACACACAGTTAAAACTGGTGAAATTTGGCATAAACGAAATTTGAAGGAAAACGTCCAAAAATCCTGTTTCGAAAAATGCAACAACTGGTCACATGATCATATGACGTCATCGGCGGCAGAAATGAATCTGTCAAAAATCAAAACAGTATAACACGGGCAGACGATCAGTGCTAAGTCTTGCAGTGCTACTGTTTGTACAGGCCGGACTGCCTGTACTTTCTCTAACACTGTGGAGCTTTGCCTGCATATGTATATATAGAACCACAGGCAGTTTTAGCGTTATTTAGTGCATACATAATACCTAAACGTGTAAGTACATATGAATACACATCACGTTATAGAACTGCCTGTGCATAGAACTGCTACTACTTTGCCACAACGTACCTACGCCTTATCGCGTCTCATAATCTTACAGAAGTAAATTCTGTACGTTTGGCGTTTCACGGTTTTGCTTAGCCTAGATTTTGTTGTTCAAGGAGAGACACGAAGGTAGGTGCCTACATCTATTAAAGTGAAAAATATCTATGTTGGACGACGAAAGCCTCCATTCGTAGGCCTTATTGTCGAACAAGGCATCGTATTCGTAGTGAAGTCTGTTGCTAAAGCACCATAACGTTTCGTTACCGTAGCGTTACATCAAGGCTGTATGCTAAGTAATGTCTGAAACGTACAGTAGTAAGGATTTGTAGAGCCAACTTTTCCATAATCGGAAACTAAAGGTAAAATAGTGTTGCTACAGCGACAAAAGTACTATTGTCCCATAACTCTTCAGGAAATGCGAGGGAGAATATACCTTCTCTTAAGTTACGAATAGTACTAAAATGTTGTCGCCATTTTGTGCCCACCTGATGCATGGACCTAATTCTTGCTTGCAAATTGGCCAAAATTTCGTCGGTTAAATTTTATAAAAAAATAATAAAAAACAAACGTGATAAATCATCAAATTAGCCCAAAGTATTAACTTTTGGAGAAATATTTATTATTCTTTGAAGTAATTGGCAAATTTAATGAGATTATAGATAGGCCTAGCCTGTATTTCGGGATGTTTACGTCTTTATGTGGGAACACAGGCTGCACTTTCTCTGGCTAAGTGCACTGGTTCGGGGCATTGCGCAACAATGGGTGAGCTAGTAGCGTTGCTAAGCCTGCCTGCAATGACGTCGTTTTCGTGAGACGCGCTAGTAGTAATTCTTTGGCTTTCGGGTGTCAGATGGGCTGCGCGTGGCCCGTATTTGAGAATTCATATGGCCGTTTTCTAGTATATGTGAGGCTCTTTTCGTCTGGAAAACATTCCTGTCGTTACAAGCTGTATCAAAACATTATTTATTGAAAATTTAATTTTGGCCGTGTCATACCCTCTTTAATATTTTACATCATTTTTTGTCGAAAATAACTTAGTATAAACACATTTTCCTACTGAAATGATTCTAGGAAAAAAAGCAACTAACTTTTAAAGCTGGTTTATGCCTGTAAAAATTATTTGTTGCCGGTTGCACAGGCTATATGATGTAATTGTGGAAAAGAATGATTGAACTTGTGTTACCTACTTCTGGGTGTGAGGGCAATTCTCCGTACAGCTGGCTTCCAATAATTTATTATTTCTTTTGAAAGATCGGCATGGAATTTGACCAAAAGTTCTCAGTTTCCTGGAATAAATTCAACCTGATTAAAATATTCATATTTTCTCACTATAATTTGGCTTCTGAAAGTGCAAATTCGGTATAGAAATGACATACCAGAAAAGTAGGAAACTCATGTAGTTAATAGCTACCCACAGTAGCAAAGTAAAAACATAATCGGCCCAACTCACATCACTCTCAATTTATCGAAAAGGCAAATTTATAGGCTGTTTCGGACGTTACATTGTTAACATTCTGAAGATGTTGATCATCAGTTTAAAACCAGAAAGCCAAAAGGCTTAGTGATTCCTTGCCATTTGATATATTTTAACAAACATGAATCACCCACATGACAAGATCTCTCGACGAGTCGAGATCTCTCGCAGTTATCCTACTTTAGATATCATTTTAATAGGCCAAAACCTTTTAAATTCTTGTGACTAAAACGACCTTTCACCTGCACTTAAAACATATGGACCACTTACTCTATATGACCATCTACATGCTTAATATGAGCAATTCTTAGGCCTAGTATGAGATCCCTAACAGTTATCCTCCTTAAAATATCATGATTACTACGTTTTGAACTTTTGTGAGCCCAAATGACCTTTGACCTCCACGCAAAATGATAGCGATCATCTACTCAGTATATTACCAATCCACACGCAAAATATGAGATCCTTCACAGTTATACTTCTTGAGATATTGTGTTTACAAAGTTTTGACCATTTGACCTCTTGTGACCCCAAATGACCTTTGACCTAAAAAAATCCAGAAAGAAGCATCTCCTCAATGTGGGCAATCCACATGTTAATTATAAGATCCCTCACAGTTATCCCGCTGGAGATATCGTGTTTACAAGATTTTAACCATTTTGACATCTGGTGGCCCCAATTGACCTTTGACCTCGACCAAAAACAATAGGTATCATCTACTCAATATGGGAAATTCACATGCTATCCGTATGAAATCCCTCGGAGTTACACTACTTGAGATATAGTGTTTAGGAACTTTTGACCTTTTGACCCCTGGTAACCCTAAATGACCTTTGACCTTCACCAAAAACTATAGGGATCAACAACCTAATATTGTCAACTCATATACCAAGCATGAGATCCCTTGGTGTTGCCCTTCTTGAGATATTGTGTTTACAAGCAAAGCCATCACATACACATATACACATACACTCGCATAAACATACGCGCACTTATAGTACACGCATCACCATCGCAAGAGATACCTTTACTTTAGGCAAGGAATCAGATTGTAACATTTACTTGGGAGTTTCACAATATTTTCTTTACTTTATATTTTTCATTATGAAATAAAAATTATTATGATTGGAACTTGCATAACAGTACCTGTAATTCCACTTTTGCCGCCTGTGCAATCCCTAATACCTAGCCATGTAAGCTATGAGAATGGTCAAACTGAGTCTTCGGTCATAAGATTTGCCAAGGAGGTTTGTCCAGGTTCATTCAAGTATTTACTCATTCCATCATGAATACCACACCTAATCAGAGTTTTTTGACAGTCCAGTTTTTCCAATAATTGATTTAATTCCAAGAAAGGTGACTATTTGTTTCTGAAGTGATTTGTTTCGGACGTTACAACCGTGGACGGAAATATTGACTTGACTTTAGAAAGCCAAAAACCTGAAGAAGTGAACTCTTTCCCCCAGTTTTATTTCAAGTTCTAAATTATTTTCAAATTAGCTTCTGAGGATTGCCTCTCTGCGTTTTTTTGGTGGGAACAAAACATTTTGTTTCGGACATACTGTACAGTTAACGGAAAATCAGGCGGCTTCCGATTTAAAACTCCTACATAAACTTAATAACGCTATGATAATTAATTCTTTCGAGATAATTTTTATTGTGTGAACTCCTAACTGTGGTCAAAATTATAATTCCACTTGATTTTAAGGATAAATGTATTTTCTCCTCTTGTCAAAGTCAGGCATAATTGTTAACGTAAAATGTAACGGCCGAAACACTTTTTTTGCAGTCTTGTACATGTGCTTGATCACCAAAACAAATATGAAGATTAGCAGCTGTTCCTCTTTTTTTTGACAGACGGAACAAATATAGTACCCTTATCTGGTTGACAAAATTCCGTTAACATTTGGCAGTTTGGGCACAGATTGCATATAGAAGCAACAACTGGATAACTTTCGTTAAGCTGTGGGAGGTAAATCTAGGTCTCTCACGCAAAAGTAAAAAGAGATACTCACAAATCAGTGTTTGCAGTCTTTCTGCTGGAAACAGTCAAAATGCATTTAAGCGTTTTGGTACACGTTAACAAAAACCTGAGCTATACGAAGATTGTTCTAACTTTACTGAACAGCTTTGAAATGACCAGAAACATGTAGCCATACGCAAGTCGAACACACAAGATGTTATATGTTATTTTCGATGAGGACAGTATTTCATTTCTCACCTGCTTTAATGCCATTGGTGGAAATTTAGGGAAGATAGGAGGATATATTCCTTCCATGCTTTGGAGATGAAACCATTGATATTTACCTTTTTCGTATGCATAGGCGTAGGGGAAGGGGGCAGGGTGGACAGTCCCCGCACTCTGATTGCTTGGGGCAGAAACCTCGTTTCGCCCCTCCCCCCACTTTGGACGACATGCTGCCAAAATATTGCATTAAATAGGATGTTATTACTTCAAAGTTTGACAAACATTGCACCATTTTGCATTGCTTTAGGGGCTCTTTTTCCTCTTCCCCACCTTTTTCACACAAATCTCTCTTAATGGTTAACAAGATAATGAACTGAGTCGTTTTAAAAAGAGTTAAATTTAAATCGAAGGAAAATTGGATGAAAAATATCTGACATGCTTGATATATATTCCAGTGTGCTGCATTACGATTGAAATATTGGCTAAAGTGTGGAGACCATTTTTAAAAATGAGCGTCATTTCCACCAAAGGCAAAAACAAGTCATAGACAAAATAAGGGCTACTAGTTCTTTTAATTGTTACTTTCCATTATGAAACTCCATATTTTACCTCAACGCGTTGAGGACAAAATGCGAGACATCAGTGTTCAAGAATCTGCTGGACTACAGAAGTTTTACACCAAAAATGCTGCTAGCAAAAAAATGAAAGTGAGAAATATGTGGTATACGGTACTCTTTAGATATATGTAGGCTATATAGGCTATGGCTGTCGAGAATGTTCCTTCTACAGACAAGTGTTAGTCTACAACTTGTGTGGTTTCGCCCTCGCTAGACTAATACTTACAAACTTTGCCCAGAAAAGATTTTGGACTGCAAGGTTTCCTCGTAGTCAGTATGCACCAAACACAGGCTACTCAATTGCACACGGTACAAAACTCGAAACCAAAAGAGCCGTTCATAGTAGTCAGTTACATGTAGTAAGTAGAGCTACTTCTATGGAACATTTAACGGATAAACAAATACTATGTGGTAACTAGCACACGTAGTTAGGATATGTTTCGATCATGACGGCATATGCTACATACTCAGTGCACACATAGCTTGCTCACCACCAAGTAGCTTTTGAATATAGGTTAATAAAACAGGTAGTGACACATTACCCGATTCTACACAATATCCGTAGTGCTTGCATTGCGTTCCTGAAACAGGAAGATTTATACCCACACACAGTCTCTTGCTGACACACTCACAACTGAGCAGCGACATCATAACAGCACAGTACGTTTGAGCGATAGGGGTGCATTGGGGCATGAAGTACAGTCATATAGTCAATATAGGCTACCATCATTCATTGTACGCTGGCTGAAACGTAGTAAGGGAAACGAGTAACCACGCATCAGTGATAATGGAGACTAGCCTACCCCTGCAACTTCGCATTATACTATTCAAGTATCAGCAAAAAAATTTTCAGCCTTATTTTAAGTAGAGCATGACCGCACTCAAGAATTTTTCGAAGGAGATAAGGGGGTTGGGTGGGAGGTGCTATTGTGCGTACCGTGGGTTTTGTCGAGAGGAGGGAATTTGTGTTCCAAGGTGTTTACACTCCTATAAGTCCTGTAAGTGTGAGCATTAGATCTGAGTGACGCACATAAGTTTTTTGTCAAGTTGCAGTGACATTCAAAGTTGAATTAGTATTAACGGACGACAAAGTTCACAGTTTGACGTATTTTGAGTTATAGCCTCACTCTATCTGACTAACAGTACGAATTGACGATGCAGAAGACGTGAAGGAGGAGCAAAATACATATGATGGTGAGAGTTTCCTTGAGACTTTAGAACAATCATTTTATCCAACTTGTCTTATAGGACTTAGAATGGAAAATCTAGCACATAGGTAGGTGCGAGCGAAGCGTGTAGAAAAATTTAGATGTGATTTAAAGATCAAAAAATATAAATAGTTTGCCCATTCCCTTCCCCTCTTTGCTACGCGCCTGTCCCGTTTTGCAAGAGATTGCACTCTCCAAGTCGTATGAGCTAAATCAACACCCAGCTGAAAATTCCAGTTGGGTCCAGTTAAACTGGTTTGAACTGGACCAGTTGAACTTTCCATTTCAACTGGACTGTTCTGGAAATTGGGTATGTCCAGTTGAGAAATCAACTGGTACATCACAGTGAGTTCGTATTAATGAACAGCCCTAAAATATAATACCACGCATGAGTGGCTTGTAGAAGGGTAGTCCAGATGTAATGGTGTACTTCACAATACTTTTTCAAAAGTCCCCTCGACTCTCTGGCGGAGAGCCAAGGGGCGAAACCAAACATTTACTCTCGAAAGAGTTCTACTCCCTAAAGGAGCTACGTCCCCAAAGGACAACTTTAATTTGAAGAAAGTCCAAATGAACATGTAGCTTCTTACATGTAAAGTAGGTATTTTAATAATGTGTTAAGACTTACGTATTTACTAATGCAGAGATATAAATATAGTTCACAAATCAAATATGATAAAATCTATTCAATGAAGGGCTAATCCTGTTATAAACTGTTAAGATATGTTAATTGCACATTTTGGGAATAAATTTGAAAAAAGAAACCGTGACAAAACATCTTTCAAAAGGTCTGATCTGATAAATGGAGTTTTGCTCGATTATGCAAATAAGGTTGAACCAGTTGAATTCAACTGGTCTCTTCTTCTGGGTGGGTTCAACTGGACTTAACGGGGCCAGTTCAACTGGATTTTATTGGACTAGTTCAAGTAGACATCCTGGACCAGTTCAATTGGACTTTACTGCGTAGACCAGTTCAGATGGAGCCTGCTGGTTCAATATAATTGGACTTCACTGATGGACTGATTCAATTGAACTTCATTGTACTAGGTCAACTAAACCTTCCACGACCCATTCAACTGGTCTTTCCTGGACCATGCAGTTCAACTGGATGTTATTGTGATCAGTTTAAATGAAGAGTTAACACCCAAATTTATTTTTGATATAATACAGAGAAAGTGATTCTAAGGATTTTGGCGAAATTCCTGTATTCGGTTCATCAAGATATAATCAAATGAAGTTGTCACATTTTCTACCAGAAGTCAGCTTGTAGCAAACAGGTGTAATGTCATGGCTTCACAATGAGGACCAATGATTTGTATTTCTTCATTTTTCATAGTATTGTTTTGACCTTGGATTGATTAAAGTTACTATCTTGCCCCTAAGGCATACGAAGTTTTAAAAATTCCACTGCCCAGGATGCATTTATGGTATGAATATTTTAGAGTTTTTTTTTGTATAAAATTGGCAGTAAATTCTAAAGAAAAACAAAACATCGCCCTTCAGTGTGAAGCCATGACATCACACCTGCTTGCTTCAAGTTGACTTTTGGTAGAAAATGTGTCAACTTCGATTGCTAATATCTCGAGAACCGAACATGGGCAATAAATGAAAATTTCACAGAATGCTTAGAATATGTTCCTCTTTAAAATATCGAACATAAATTTGGGACTGGACTATTAATTTATAGTTTAGTTGAACTTACTTGGGATATCCTGTGACTGGGTTAACTGGACTTTATTTTAATCGGTTCAGCTGATTAAACTTTACTGGACCAGTTCAATTTGACTTTGTTATCGTTACTTTAACTGGACCTTACTGGGCTATTTCAATAGGACTTAATTGTGACTGGTTCAACTGTACAGTACTGGACCAACTCAATTGGAATTTATTATGATTGGTTCAACTGGACTTTATGGGACCAGTTCAACTGGACTTTAAATTTAGACTGCACTTTACGAGACCACGTCAATAGGATTGTATTGGTATCAGTTCAACTGGAGTCCACTGGACCAGTTCGATAGAATTTTACTGTGATCTTTAACTGAACTTACCCGGACCAGTTCGATAGGTTTTTATTTTGATCAGTTAAACCGGAATCTACTGGATCAGTTCAGTTGGACTTTATTTTGATCAGTACAACTGAACTTTACAAAACCAGTCCAATAGAATTTTACTGTGATCAGTTCAAATAGACTTTACGGTGCAATAGGACTTGATCGTAAAAAGTTCAACTGGACTTCACAGGACCAGTTCCAAAGGACTTTAATAACAGAACCAATTCTCTACTAATGGTAACTGTCTATTTCAAACTAAGGCAATTTTAAGTTGAGAGTTTAGAAAACTTTCATCAGTCCAGCAAATTTAGTTGCTTAGGAAAAATTCCACTGCGCAATGGTTCTCGCTTTCTTTAACGAAAGCCCATTTGAACTGTTACTACAGGAACAAGCCCAGTTGAAGTCCAGTTCAGTCCCGTAAGAATTCTCGCCGGGTAATCGTAATAATAAAAGTCCTATTCAAAATCAACTGGTTCCAGTCCAGTCCAGTTGAGTCCCTTTGAGTTCCGTCGCTGGGTCCAGTTAAAATATGGGCAAGTCCAGTTCAAGTCCAGTTCAAATTTGAACTGGACTCAACTGGAATTTTCAGCTGGACACAATCTTTATTTGAAAATGTCGGAAATTTATACAGATCAAAAAGGCAAATTTGAAAGCGGAGCACTAGCTTAGCAAGCGGGTGGACTGGGTGGACAATGTCCAGGGGTCCTAGGGTTCAGGGCCCCAACAAAATGAGAGATTTGGGGGGGGGGTAAAGGGGTCTTAGGGGAAGTGGGTCTGTGATACCATTGGTTTGGGGCCCCTCGCTGTCTCTTGTCCATGGGCCCCGAGGGTCTTGCTACGCCGCTGCTCATACTGCCCCCTCCGTAAGGTCATGATCATGTCTAATTAAAGGAGCTGATATAGTCATAATTTACTTCCACGATTTTGTTATGTGCCATTATGAAAAATAAGCTTGCTCTTGAAAATCAAAGTTATTGGTAGTTTTTTCTGTTACTAAGTCTGTATGTAGAGCATTAAAAGCATGTTATGTTGACCAAAGTTGATGTTTTCAAATAAAGCAGGAAAATTTTCTGTGTTACCAGTAGCCAGTGAAAACCCCATCTCTAAAGCATCTTGAATTTGGAAGATACAAATTTTTGAAGAAATTTCACATTTGTCACTTTCGCAGTGCATGATGGGAAATCTGTTATGTCATCTGGGCAAATTGATTAGATATAGCTTTCGCATTTCTTTATAATGGTATTTCACTATTTTGAATATTTCATAACTTTATTTGCTGTGCCATAAGTATGGAACAGTCTTACACTATATCTATACGGAAAGATATCTAAACTTCCCAACGGAATCAAATTTCAAAGGACAAACAAGATGTCCAACTATAAAGAATAACAAAAAGAATACGAAGCAATTTGCCCACTTGAGATCACGTTCTGTGATCTTGCAGAAACCTGGAGGTATTTTTTTTATTAAAAGTAACCAATCTTTAGGAAGGAATACCTTGAGTTAGGAGTAGAGTTTTGGAATGGAGTTTAAATGACACGTGATGATTTTTTTCTTTCCTATAAGACCCCTACAAGATGCCACCAGAAAATGTCTGTAAGTACATATCATCTTGTGGCGTTGGGGTGTGGAACGTCGGCCCTGCGAGATTATTTGATCCGACCAAACATGCAAATTTTCAAGGTCAAAGATCAAAAAGGTCAATTTTTCAAAATTTTAGTATTTTTGACACATTTAAGGTGACGTGTCTTATAAAATACTGTGAGACAAAATGAATAATTTTTATACAGTTTTAAAGTACTCAAAATGTAATGAAAATAGAAGAATTATAATCTTCGTATAGAGTGTTTTCGTAGCCTTAACAAGGAAACTTGAATAACAGACTTAGACACGTTGAACGGTCCGTTTTAAACACATTTCAATTCAGTTCTAGACCATTGGTGTAGACGGAGAAGAAAAACGTCCAGAAAATATCCCAAGCGTTCAGTAAACTATGGACAGGTGATGCTTAAAAATGTACCTTTTGATTTTTGGATGTTTCTTAAGTTTCCGAACATACAAAGTTTTAAGGTCAAAGGTCATTTAAGGTAGCACTTTTTAAACTTGATCTACATTTTTCGTCTTTTCCCATAGGAAACCCTGACAAAATCATGGCACTTCAAACAACATTTATTCAGATATTTTAACCTTTAAACCTTCAGTGTATTTTTTTGAATAAAACCAGAAATGACAGAGTAACTTTATGCATGATTTAACCAT
>WURT03456251.1:0-42501 GCA_009936505.3 Holothuria glaberrima
ACTAATTTTGAACGAAAACTCCAGACGAATGGCTCCCAGTCTGATAGGTATAGCAAAAGGAATGAAGGACTAAAAAGATCATTTCAGAATGTTTTTTGGTCCTAAGTGTATTAACAATCACCATCTATACCGATAATGGCTGAGCGAGAAGCGCTCCGCAATTCTTTATTTATTTTTTTTGAAAAATGTATAGCGTCAAATACGTACATTTAACATTCCAAAGTATGTTACAAATTAGATGGAAAGATCCCATATTGATGCGAGGCCCCACAGATGTTTGGAGATATATCTCTGTTTTTCGGAAAGTGTTGTGATCTGAATAGTTCCATATGTAATTACCTTAATAATGGTAATGAGATGAAGCGCAAACCGTGACGCATTCGCGCGAAGCGCGCCGAAATTTTTCATTAACTGAGATGTCAAAGGACAGTTTTAATTCGATTTTACGTGAAGAAAATAATGTTTGGTATTACTCTCACTCGATCTAGTTGAAAAATAGATACAAAGTTGACATAGACATAGTCGGAAAAATATGTTAGACTAAGGAATCAGAAATTCGAACTGGTATTTCAGATTTTCGAACTACCGTCGCTCTGACGAACTTTAGGGGGGTGAGACACCCCACACTCCCGGTTGGACACCCCCACACTCCCGGTTACGACGGCCCTGATCAGCAGCAACAAGTTTCAGCAGAGTTTAAAATTGTGATTCTCTCGATATCATAATCGCTGGTCGAAGAGAGTTCCTTTGCAACTGTTGAAGAACAAGCTTTCTTTAAAGCAATTCTCTCCGTCAAACTTGACTTAAAAATATTGCATTAATTGCATGTGTGAAGAAATTAAAGGAAAACCGATGCTCGAAACGTTTGCAACCGTGCGAAGACCTCCGCAAGTTGATCTGGTGGTACAAATCTGCAGGTCTCAATATTTTGTGGTTGAGTGCAATGCAAGCATAATCAGATTATTATTCGCAGAATTTAAGCACATTAAATAAAAAACTTCTAAAAGTAGCGTCTCTGCGTTTTCATAAGTAAGCTCTGGTATACTCAACTGACCTTTAAATTTAGAAGGAAATATTGCATTTTGGACCCTTAGCTCATACAAACCATTAACAATATTATTTCCAAATTGAATTAGAAATGAATAATGGTAGTCATTTAACTACGGCACAGTGGCAAAACGGACAGAATTCGGCATTTACGCACCATCACTATAACTCAAGTGGGCTTAGACTGTTCATCAACTTTCAGAGATGTACCATGTATTTCACAGAAAGGGCAAAGTGCTTTCTATGACGTTGTCCCTAAATGGTAAGCAAAGAGTAGTGATAATGCCGTGATAATGCCCTGAGACCTGCATCTTTTGCCTGGCGCCTTTCCAGGTCCCTGCGTTATACGCCAATGCCAAACTCCAGTGCTCAAATTGCTTGCTGTAAGTCAATGAACACGAAAATTGTAACACAAGAACAATAACCTTCTGCTAGGACAAACTGGATATTAAAAGAAATATAAGAAAGTATAACGTTTGAAATAACATCCTATACTTTTAAATTTTATTCTTCGTCGATCTTGTTACAAGGCAGTGGAATATGAACCTTGATAAAGGAGAGAGAAACCCTCACGTCTGCCAATAAGGTAATATCATCTTTTCAACATTATAAAAAGAAAACCGAAACACATGTCTGGACGAGTTGCTATGCTATAAAGAGCTTTGCCCCTTTGCATTACGATAGCTTCATTTGTGGGACGAGGTACGGGTCATGTAAAACATACCTACCCAGTACCTTTTTCCGCGAGGGTCAAAAAAATTATCTTCGATTAATTTAATAATGGTAACAAAGCAGGTATTTGTGTACAGTAACATACTCAATATCTGCTTCAGACCTCTTTGGATATTCTCAACTTTTCTGAAGACTGTGCATAAGCGTTTACATTTAACCTCAAATGATCCCCAATGATTCCAAGTGTCGGAGCATAGTATATGGATCTTTTTCTCATTTAAACTTTATTTTCTCAGGGCAATCGTTTTGAATTCGTATGTCTAAAAAAAAGAAAAAAAAAAACCCATCCTATCATTTAATAAAAGCCCAATGTTCAATAATTTTACGAAAATGCAGGAAACAAACATGAACAAATTAATTATCCAAGCTCAATAATCTATACCAAAGCAACGCAGTATCTTTTCCAAATGTTAACTTACATGTCTTCCTTAAAAATATTTTTGGGGATGCCAAAATAATCTTTCAAATAATTCTTCACACTGTACAAAGATAGAATGGTTCGTAGTTGTTTACTCTGTAAGATATGAAACTTACCCAAGATCATAAAAAGATTAGCTACTCGAGAAAAATTTTCCTCAATAAGAATGTGTGCATACCACTAAGGTTTATTTAAATAACTGCAATAGTGAAAATGTGCAAATAATTACAACGCACCGATGTACAATCGCAATAGAAAAGATATGTTGAATTTTCTCGATTCTATTGTGACAGAAACCACAGCTGCTTCTTTAACAAAAAGGCAGTTATTTTTAGGGTAAATTCTATGAAGTATATTTCACTGAAAACATCTAATTTGAGCAATGGTAGAACAAAAGAGATAAGAGATAGAACTGTATAAACTCCACAAATGCTGGAAGATATTTAGGTATTCACAATATTTTATTAAGGAAATTTGTTTAAACATTTTATCATCTTTGAGAGTTAACTGTAGTTAGATTTGAACGTTAACAAATTCCGGTTAAATGTAATATTACATACACTGTTTAATGAGATATAAACATTGTAGTCCAAAGTAAAAAATTACTCCAAGTTGCTTAAAAAATAATAAAAAAAAAAAAAAAACAAGCCCATAGCATTCAAGGAAATGAGTTCTTACATGGTAAGTTATAACTATGTGGTCTTGGCTGTAGAAATGACCATTGCTATCAATTAAATCATTTACAAAGAACTGAAGAAAGTATCCTTCTTCTTACCCAATAAAAGTGAGCAACAGGCTGGTCGTCAACCCTAATGAAATAATCCTTCTACATTGAAGTTGGCTTAAAATAAATACATTCTTTTCATTATCAACAAGCGAAATACCTCTCATTCTTAAGACATATACGCTGATGATAACACATCTTTCCAATTCATTCTCCACACGTAGACTTGCATGTCCGATTACAGCATTTCCATACTTAAAGAAATCATCACATGCAATACCATAATTCGTAAATAGCAAGACCCATGTCCCTAATAACCGTCTTTTAACAAAAAGGAACACATGTAACTTTGACTACAATGCAATGAGGAGCAATATCAACCATTTTTATACCACGCTCAGAATACTCTTGAAACTCTGGTTTCTACTAATACAGTTTTGTTTCTGTTTCCAAACGAATTTAAAGAACAAGTTAGTTACATCACCAATAATTCTCCGTAGGGGTTAGGAAGGGTTTGCAAATAAGTAAAATGAAGAAGGATAAGTATCATCGTGTGCGGTTTTTTACTCCGATTTTAAGTTGTGCGCAACGGTTGCACGAGGATTGTGTGGTCTGGGATAGCTATCGGTTGGGACGCGACAGGTACTCTGATGAAATCTGTGTTATGGATGACGTAGTCGATTGCTACGCAACAAGGACGGGGGATATTGTAATAATCCTGTATCAATACGATTGTATGCGATGACAGGCTCTAAGAGATTTCTGGGGATCGAACCCACGTCGATATCGGTCACTGTTGAAAACCAGGCAAGAGCCAGAGAGTCTTCTTGTTTCCGAGAGCGCTACATCAGAACATACAACAGGTTTCCATACTAAGATCCCCAGAAATGTAAGGTAGGCTACTACAGGTAAGCGGATTTAAGCAAGTTGTGGTCATAGCAAGGGTGGATTCACGGTACCATAATACGTTGATAAGACGTTGCCGTTACCAGGCAATAAGTGTCTTAAGGTTTTTAAGCATTTTTGGGGTATTACAATTAAGGTAGGGGGTAGTTTTGTTAGGGTGAATGGATGACATCATTCATCACAAAGCAACCATTACGGTGTGTTCAATTTATGTAGTGTTTCAGTTTCAAAATGAGTTCACTGTTGTATGAGAGGTAGTTTCACAGGTCTGTTTTAAACATGAGAATAAATACATGTAGCTCAGACTGCAAAAAAAAAAAAATAAATAAATAAAATAGAAAACACTGGTTTGGTGTTTAAATTATATAATTCTTCTTCGTCTGGGTCTCGCGACGGTTCTTTCAGAAATATATATATATATATACATACAAACAAGCATGTGGAACGATACTTTTACAACGTCTATACTACGGTCTGTGTCGGTAAACCCACGTCTACGTCATGGGCGGAGCGGTCTGTAGAGTACGGCTCGTGTGGGTGCAGGCGGCCCAAATTTAGAAATGGTACATCTGGCCAGATGCCCGGAGGGAAATAAACGGTGCTATCCTAGTGAGGCAAGTCACAACTCGAATCAGCCTTTCTATTACTTTATATTTAGGTTTGAAATTGGCTGGTCGTGAGCATGGTCCTCGCTGAACAATACTTAATTCGCCCGCCTTCAAAATCCTTCAACGTTGGCGTCTGTACCTCAGACTTTGAGTTTCCCTCACCAGGATGCGTGTTTCCTCGTTGCAAGATGTTCGGAACCGCCCGACACACCCTGCAACTCTTCCCAGGCACCTATGGAGATTACGTAATCAGAAGTGTTAGGAATTCAACAGCTGCAAAAAGCAAAATGAATATTCATGAGGAATGTTGTCTATAGTATAACTTCTACTGTGACAGGTAGTGGTAACGTACGGGAGATAGATCCATGAACCAGATGTGTCAATATTCAAATTGTATTAGTTGCTTATCTGACAAGGTACCGGTACGACACAATATCCAAAAGCCTACAAACTGATAGATCCTGAAAAAAATGTTGTGTATCTATAACCGGTTTCAAAAGGTAAGCACTGGTTTCGTCATTGTAATGAAATCTTTGAACAATAACCAAAATATTAGATAAGGAATAAAAGAA
Organism: Holothuria glaberrima; assembly: GCA_009936505.3. Taxonomy (NCBI): domain Eukaryota; kingdom Metazoa; phylum Echinodermata; class Holothuroidea; order Aspidochirotida; family Holothuriidae; genus Holothuria; species Holothuria glaberrima. Next base: position 5,008 of record WURT03456251.1, read on the forward strand.
GACAATTGTTGGGCAATCCAAATACATTTCCTCCAGTTTTTTGTATTTCTTGTTTAACGCAATTTTAAATTTAAACGGAGTATGTGTATGTGAATACTCTGCCATATAGCAAACTTACAAGTAGGAGAGATGATCTCATGTTGTACTGCAGGAAAAGCTGATCCGTGTTTAAAAAGCATTACAAGACTCAACTTTTGACATTGTTTCTATGTGCAAAGGATGTACATATATGGTAACGATGGTGTCAGTGTTTTGAAACTTTCATGTCGTCTAATAAATAATAGTAGGGATATTTAGGTATAATCTTCTTAGAAGGTTTTTCATGGAATAAAAACGAATTGCCAATGTTGCTAAAACACAAACACATGGGATTCTCTAAGAATGACAACTGTTTGAGAATGGTTCAAGTTGCAAGTCATCGTTGATAGATATTTAGATACCGTATTCTGTATTTTTCACATTTTCGAAATGAACAGAAGTAACGTTCACCTAGTTACGTTTAAAAACATCATTGCAAGATTTAAAAGCAGCCGTTCTTGGTGCGGTAGTAATATGTAAACAAAGGATTTTTTTATTCTTTTGACTTTGATGCTTTGTCCTTTCTGTCAAAGCCAATAGACTTTTCGATTCAATATCGATTTTCATATCTAGCACATCACATGTACTCAATACTAATAAAAATTGAAACCATTAAACATCTACCATGTCTTTTCTAACTTTTAGTTTTTTAATCAGTGACTACGTACGGAATTTTCTATATGGAACTAACTCATGCAACCGACTTAACTACCATACACAGCACAAAAAATCCCTAGTGGGCAACAACATCCAGGTAAATCTATTCCTCTGTCAAATTTCTTCAGACCGTATCTTGGTTTACTCCTAAAAATAGGGGGTCGCGCGCTGTTCCAGCAATTTAAGATAACATACTAGCTAGTATCAGAATCTCTTTTAGTTTTATTAACTGTACATACGCCCATTCTTTAAAGCGCTAAGTTGCTGACATCGTATTTAAATATGGCCGACGCGAAAATTTGTTGCTCCGTTTAAAAGAGTAAACAGGCTTGGAATAACTTAAGATCTCCAATCAAAGGTTATCTGAGGTCATCGGAGGTGAAAAAACGAAAATCTTAAGAACTGTTTGTAAACACGATATCTCAAGAAAGCAATGATTGACAATCTTCATACTTGGTATATACCTTTATCATATTGAGAGAAAGAACCCCATTGTTCTTCAGTGGGGGTCGGAGGTTATTTGAGATCATCAGAGGTCAAAAACCAAAAACCAGGAAAAACACAATATATCAAGACAGGGTTGACGGATCCTTGTCATATTTGGTATATAGATGTGTTACTTTAAGATAAAGAGAACACTTTGGGTTTGTTGGACGTCGAATGTCATCTAAGGTCATCAGAGGTGAAACTACGAAAGCCTAATGAACTAAATAGACAGTGGGAGTTACCTCGAAATTGTGTCCGGCATTTGGTTACAAACGAGAATTTAAGGTTGAGTTTTGTACCATTTCAAAGTTAAAATTGTAGATAAAAACATTTATTTTTTCACAAGCATAACTATTACAGTAATTATTCTTATTTGAATTACCTAATTTTAAACACGTCTTAAGGATGTCGTGACTATAGGATGATTAGTAATACGATATTTTGAACGAGTTATTTGATGACGTAGTGGATTAGAGCTCGTTTTCTCACACAGTGGTAGGGTTCAAAGGTTATATGAGGTCAGCAGAGGTTAAGATGTGAAAACAATACATCGTAAAAAATGAAAAAGTCAATTTTGAGGTATGAAACGAGTCAGTGCAACAAATCACTAAAGGTAAAGTCACTTTAAGTATTATATGTATCCTTTCATCTTAAAATTTATATTTGTGTGCAAAACATAAAACCTAAAAGGGGGTAAACATAAAAATAGAGATGTTCAGATGAAACTTACAAATTCAAAAATGTGCCATTCCCCACTATTTGGGAGGCATTTCGACCAAATTTTAAGGAAGGTACGCTCCAACCGATGATTTTCCAATTTCGTGGAAGAAGAAAATATGTAGTCCCGAAGACGGCTAGTCGATTTACTTGATTTTGCTCTAAATTAAAGCAAATCCTTCAATATAAAACCGAATCTTACAAAAAAATTAAATCTTTAATTAAAACCTTATATTTGCAAATGTTCTTTAACAGACACCGAAAATTTGGGGCTTGCGAAGCGCGCCCAAAAATGGGCTCCTCTTGACATCCTTTCTGAAACCGGTCTCCTTTGTATGGGCTTCCCCTTCCCCCACGTCGGAAAGCTTGGCCCCAATGTCGGGCAAAATCCTGTCTCCTTTATTTTTGAAATATAAACGGCAGTGCTTTGGAAGCAACAACAACATGGTGGTTCGTTTTTAAGGTTGTCATTGTAATATTCCAGTATCACGCCCTCAATTATTGCAAATTACTTAGTATATCATTGATAAGTGCAAAAAGTAAACGAGAGATTAGCATCAAATACGTAACGTAATTAAGACTCGTAGCAGCTTAAGTGGATACAACTCCAACGCCCTCATCAAGCTCTGTGCTCAGTTGCCATATGGTTACAGTTCAAATCATTTTATTTTTCAAACGTCTGGTCTGGATGGAAAAAGGGGAGATAGTGAGTTTCAGTTTAAAAAAACTTCGATATCAGAAGAAAAGCACTTTCTGGGGAATAATTATTTCGTGAATGTTTGTTGACCAGGGAAGGTGTTTATAATATCTCTTACGCCTACAGAGGAACAAACTTAATTTTTATCAAAGGAATCGAACCTTATCCCTCAAATTGGTAACATCCATGGTCAGGTGGTGTCAAATGACAAGACATTTATCCAAACTGGCTATTACAACACCTTTATAGTTTACTCTTTGGGCGATTTGGCTTTGGCACCATGAAAGTCATTGATCAATTGTGTCACCTTCGTATGTTTACTAGAAATACAAACATCTTTCCCTCAGTTTCGTGGTCTAAACTTTCATCTTACGAGTTGAAGTTAGTTGGGAAAGGCCGGACCATTCCTGCTTTTAAAGTTGCCAGGAATTTTGCATAATGGGACCATAAGGGAGAACGTTGACACAGTGCATCGCTGCGTGTTTATCCAGTGAAGCCACAAAAATTGTGAGGGCGCTTCCGATGTACGGCAAAAAGCTGGTTGAATCGCTTTTATCCGGACGTATTCAGTGTGCATTCAACTTCAGGGGTTGTAAGTGTCAACTGGTTTAAATTTATCATTTTTAAAAAAAAGATTAGGAGCAATATTTCGCAACAGGGATAAGTCATTGGGGCTTTAGTGTTTTGTTTTTTACTCCTAACTTGCAAGTCTGTAGTTTCTCTGTCAATAACTGGGGCAAAGGCAACAAAGTGATGTTTGTATTAGTTACGGCCGCTGCTTTCTTGCCGCAGGGAGAGCCAAATCGATGGCGTCAGTCCAGATTGCCGAACGTCATTCTCCTTTACTTTTATTCTATATGGGTGGGACTAAGTTTGGACATAGCTAGCCTACGATTATGCGGCAGGGGTAAAGGGGCAGCCCAAGAGCCCACAATATGTCGGTTTTAGGACAAAAAGGTGATTCCAGGGCAAAGGTCATGTCTTGATTTTTGTGCCAATTTAGTAAAATTTTTAGTGCAAATGTCTTCAGTCCCTTGTGAAATGCCTCCCAATAAGTCTGTATGTTTTAAAGATTATTGCATACACATATGGATGGATGTTGAAAAATAGTACAATTAAACTTTAAATGCTTTTTGAAGTTAACAACGTCTTTTTTGTCACATATTTACTATCATCTGTGAATCCGATGTATTTTCCAGCATTGACCATATACGAATGCGACTAAACGTAATTAAAATTAGGATCATCGGTAGGGTATATTGGGTGGTATTAGTCCCTTTAAGTCATTTAATGGAACGATGTTCTCTCACAGATATTTTGCACCCTTCTTAAGTCCCAATTCATTGTCTACTTCATTCCGAATAAATCACTACAAAAATAACGGGCTTTTTAAAAATTATTACAAATATTTTACAAGAGGAAAAATGGGATCTTCGAACGTAATATTCGGCCATTAACAGCATAATTTGACCGAGTGTAGCTTAATTTCAACCGCCTTTATTCTCTGAATGCTGCAGAATTCGACCGCCTTTGGCTTAATTTCGACCACGTTTTCTTTCCTTTGTATGAACATATGTATAGATATGACCCACAAAACGACAATTTTCGAAAGGAGTGGGAGACGGGTTGCGAGAATTCACATTTGCATTTATTTTTGGGTTAAGCTTTATTCCATCTTCTTTGATGTAATTTCTTTTGCTTCTATGAGTAATATTTCTTATGTTTACTCTGTTCCTATTTACAGGGTTACCAATAATGTTTCTATCCGTGAATGGCTTGGAAGTTTCCGATACGATATACTTTGTTGAAAAGGAGGAATTTAATATCACTTGCCATGCCATATTAGCCAGACCTGCTGCAAATCTAACATGGATTATAAACGGAGTATCGATAAACCAATCATTTATGATCGATACACCTGTGAAAAATATATGTCGGTCAGATTCTTTCAACACTACATCAACAATATCTTACATTGTTGATGAAGATCAAGAAACAATTTCTTGTATTGGAACTCAAGATATTCCTTCAGAACGAGCTGTTAATGTTACAGTTGTATCATATGGTGAGCTATTGTTTTTGAAAGCGTGAAATAACGGCCTGTTTGTAAAGTCAAATTGAATAAATTATTTGTATAGACCTATACGTTATATCTTTATACCCTATTGGCAATAATGTTTGACGCAACGACTTCCTATCTATTGTGGTGTATTAAAAAAACATATACTGATCCATTTTTTATTCTTGTTCGATAAAACAGCTGTTTGTCGAATGGGTGCATTAAATTGTGAAAAATAGCAGTATGTTGAACCACGATAGATATCTGATATGATGATTTCCCCAGTAAATTCTGAACATTATGATCATGCAAAAAGGGAAAGAGCTTCTATTGTGTTTTCAGTTTCAATTTTGCTAAAAATAAAGAACATCGGCAATGAGAAAAACGTAACTGAAAGAGAAAACTTTTTGAAAAAAAGGAACAAGTGATTTCATTTTCACGCTATTCCCAGCCTTAACCATCAGTTTCTTTTGCTTGACTCAGTGCTGAAGGATCTTTAAAGTTTCAGTCAATTTATCTTTTTCTGCTCTTACCGGCCGTTTTTCTTGCTTATTTAATCTGATGAATATTTTAGTTCTGCGTGGGATTTTTTTCTTTACTTTGTTCAAAAAGTATGTTTAATAGTATTACTTTTAGACATGGAGGCCACGGCGTAGCCACACAATTATTTCAAGGCTTTATTTCTAATTTCGTATGATTCATTGGTGGGATGGCTTTAAATTGCACCACTCTGTTAGTGCCTTCCAGATCATTGGCCATTTTTGGTCAATATATATGCCTTTTTCGGACAAGTTGTAACCTTTTCGTATCAAAGTTTGGACACTCCCTTAATTAAAAGTAACTTATTTTGGTTCCTATCTCCATTTTGCTCACAATTAACGTCTTGTCCCTCCGGTGCCCGGCCCATGGAGGAAGTCTTGTATTTTTACAATCATACCATTTTGCACGCAAATTGCTGTTTTTACATTCTGTTGAAAACTGATGCAAAGCAGTAAAGGACGAACGGGGAAGAAGCTAGTCTATAGCCTTCTTAAAAGAAAATAAATCTCGACAGTACAGTAGTTTATATGTCAAAAGGTTCCCTAGTGAGTTTTACCCATAATGGTTGTTTTTATATACACATGAAAAGTGAGTTTAAAAGAAGAGGAAGGTAGTTGTGAAGCTTAAAAGTAGGCTAACGGTGTATTTTTCTCTCTCCTTTTTTAATCGTGCTCTCACCCACAGTGATGCCGTCGACGTTTTTGTCATTTAATGGTACGAATGTCTCCGAAGAGCGTATTTATATTGCCGAAAATTTAGACGTGATCACTACCTGTTATGCAATAGACTCAAGACCAACATTCAATCTTACTTGGATGATAAACCACAAAATTATTAAACCCGAACATTACAAAACAATAAATTACCAAAATTTTGGTAATAGATCTGACTCAAATTCTACTCTATATTTTCGAGCAGAGAAAGTTAGTCAAACCATATCTTGTGTTACCACGTATGAAGCAGCAAACGTCATAAGGGCTGTCAGTGCAGAATTTTACACTTATGGTAAGATAATGTTAGCATAGCTGCAAAGACTAATGTAACTGTTTATCAGAAAATTCACTCGTGTTAAGTATTAAACTTTTTCACTGTTCTCACTAAATGTGGCAAATCTGATTACGTTCAGCGGTACGTATAACCAGGGAGTTGCTATTTAGAAGGAGATACATCGGAAACTTTATCATCCACCTCATCGTTTGGAGAGTTTCAATTCAGGAGTGATTATTAGAGCATAGTGTACCCACTTCTTTTATCTGATTCTTTTCAACTGATACATCATACCCAAGTCAACCTTATAAGCCTATACACCTACTCTTACCGTATGGATAAGATTAGGAGGAACAATGCCTTGATCCAAAGGGTTTTACCGGAAACCACGCAACAAAACTGTCTCATAAAATCAAAACGACTGCTAATTCCTAAGGAGTCTAGAAAGGCTAACTTAAAAAAAGGTCTTACAGTGGTACAATGAGTATATGATTAAAGAGGGGTGAAAGACTATAATTTTGTTTTAAGATTATACCATATTAATTTCCGCAAACGTTCGCAATTTCCGAACGGTAGGTGCATGCTCAACATGTTATATAAAATTGAACTAGCATGTTGTGATAATAGTTGGATTGCGGTGGGAGCTGCAAATCAATTTTTAAGGAAAGCGACTGGCAATGCTATAACATACAGACAAAACTTGTTGACATTTCTTACCAATGTAGCAGACGACATGAATTTTTGTCAAATACTAACAATAGCTTTAAGCGCTTTACAAAGCAAGTGACATTGGCGGCAACAAGGTGGTTTGATGGAGCGGGCTACCGTTTTATCGCCTTCTAACAACTCCCTGGTTTAACTGTATGAAATACATTTAGAAGATATGTTTAACACTTTCGGAGATTCTCAGTGTGGGGAAATGGTTTTCGTTTTTCCTCTAATCAGAATATAAATTGGTCTGTGACGCCGTTATTTGGCCTATTTACTCACAAATGTACAATATTTGATTGTACCTTTTTATTCGCAATTGGTTTTGGGATTCCCTTGCAAAGTTTATCTGCAAAATGTGAATAAAGTAAATGCATATTCGGTAGGTAGGTGTATGTTCGCGTCGTAGATGGTGAGCAAGTAGCTACAAGATAACCGAAAAACTATGTCCTAATCGTTGGTTCACCATGCGGTTTTTGAGTTGTCTTTTCCTGCTAAACCGTCTAGTTAGGATAACAAGCTCACGCACTATGTTGCAAATGTGTTTTTAATAAGTGGAAGTATCTCCCCCGACCGTTAACCCCAATTAGGCAGCAAGTGGAATATCATAAAAAAAATTGAGGTATTTTTTTAGATGGACTGATTGAGCTTAATTTATAAGTGAAGTCAACCGAGTTTCGTGGAATATGCATTTCATTATAAGAAGAAACTCAGTTGAATGAACCTGAAACGTCCATGCACTAACTAACCGAAACTTTCTCAAGTAAACCCATCTATTGGGTTTAAACATGGAGCTGCTATACCTAGACCAAGTATTACCTCCATGGTTTATCAGAGTGGTTTTAGTGGAAATATCACTGTTAAGACTTTTTGTTAATGGTATGGGCATGAGTTGTTTCTTACTCATTTTACACTTTTTTGGGAAGGTGCAAGCATGAAGATTACATGATTAGCCTGAATGACATGATGCAGAAAACATTTTTTCTACCTTCAGTCCCCCCATCGTCTTTGTATTTGCTCATCGACGGCCGTGCCAATTCTTTGGGCACCATATACGTTGACCAAACTGAGGTAATAGTATGTACATGCAGTGCTGTAGGAGCAAGGCCTGCAGTCGACTTTGCATGGAAAATTGACGGAAGGCCAGCCGAACGGGGAATGATTGTCGAAAGTAGCTTTCCTGATCAGAAAAATACGTTTTATTCAACCTCTAGATTGAAGTTTGTTACATCAAAGGAAAACATAACGGTTACGTGCATCATCAGGCTAGAAGTGGCTACCATGGAACAAGTGATCATTGGGACAATCTCTACCTACGGTAAGGACATTTATAACGTCACATGTAGTGGATAGACATAACTATGCACAGTTTAAGGTACTTCTGGAATTATGAATCTTAGCCAGGTAATATATGCATATATATATATATATAATCGAAGTAAAAGGCAATGGAGTATAAGTGAGGACGATCGGCTTGGATGAAAGACAGGGGGAGTTTTTGAAACAGTACAAAAATAGAAACATTAACTTAACATTAGAACTCCTAGACGAAAGGTCATTTCAAACATTCTCCAAAGAGAAGATCATATTGCATTTAAATCCGGCGCTTAATACTAGCAAAGGTTCTCACTGGATGGAAAAAAAAGGTTCTTCCCAGTTTCCATTTAGCGACTCTAGGAATTCCACTGAGTAATCGTAATGACGTTAAATCCTAGAAGGTGAGAGGGCTATTAAATGTACATGATATGTGTGCAAGTACCCCAATTTCTCAGGGCAACAACACCCAGATTGTATTACTTTCAACGTAGGTTAAATGTTAAACTTTAGATACCAAAACCTCAGTAGAGTACGTGATCGCTTCTGTTCCAAATAGTTGCAAGCTATGCTTAATGCATAAGTGTTTATCTCATTATGTACCTTTTTTTGAATAGTGAAACCAACCGTATTCTTAGCCATAAATGGCCGTGAAATTCTGGATTATATTTATGTTCCTGGTGTTGTTAACGTAAACATAAGCTGTTATGCTACTGGAGGAAGACCGGCGGCAGAGATTACTTGGCTATTAAATGGAAAATCTGTAAGTTCTGAAAACTTCAGGACCGTCGTGAAACCTGCACGAGAAAACAGGACGGATTCTTCATCAGTATTCCAGTTTCTAGCTGAGAAGGACAACGATACAATAACATGTGGTAGCAGACTTGAAAGAGCAGCAATTACACAAAACATCACTGCAAAAGTCTTATTTTACGGCAAGTATCAAAAAATGCAACAAGAGGGTGTGATATTAAAAATGTTTATTTGAAAGGGGTCTTCGACAAAAGTAGTTGTAACTTACACTGTAAAAACAGTGTTTATGAATTAAACACTTTTCTAAACACTTTTTTTGCCCCCACTTTGGAAGCACGTTTAAAGTCTAAACATGTTCAGGAATTAATCACATGATGTTTAGGAATTAAGCACACAGTGTTTAGGAATTAAACATAAGTGTTTAGGATAGAAACATGTTTCCAAAGTGGGGGCAAAAAATGTGTTTAATTCCTAAACACGCTTTTTAGAGTGTACCTATGGTTATTTCCCGTTAATGATGTAGTTTCAACATTAAAATAATTTCCTTAAATCCAAACAATTGTGTTAAAATTATTTCCTGAAATCTATTTACTACACTTTAAAAAATGCCTACTCAAAGGGGCACTGAATAGGCAATCTCTTCAAAAATTTGATTAGATCTGGTTTAAAAATGAATCAATTCTAATCATCTCTGAAACAAATCTATTCAAATAATTGATTAGTTTTCCTATTCAGTTCCCCTCTGATAAGATTCTCTTCAAATTTGAGTTGGCATTTTTAGAGTGTACTTACTACTAGTGCCGAATACTCAGTTTTACGGAATGTATTATGGCTAAGTTAAATATGGTTGATATGTGTACCTGGTTTGGATTTTTTACAGTGGACTATTTCACGTATTAACCGTTTATCAAGTTATTGTTTCACCCAAGAAATCTAGTAAGTTAAGAAGAATACCATTCGTAACGACCATTTTTTAAATGTTGCAAATGTTTATTTACTCACAGTAATTCCCAGACTGACTTTGCTTTTGAATGGACGCAATAGTTTTAATGAAACTGTCAATATAACCCGATCTGAGAGCATAAATGCAACATGTTACGCACTTGGCGGAAAACCAGCGGTGAATCTGTCATGGTTTATAAATCACAAGAAGATGGATACTACTCTTGATAAACAAGCAAAAGTATTATTTAAGAAGACCAAAGCAGAAAATAACACATTTGACTCTTTTTCAACTATACAATTTAAACCTCAAGAAAAGCAAGGGAGTGTTACTTGCGTGATGTCAAGTGTGGCTGGACATGAAGAACAACTGAAACGGAAGTTCTTGATTATTGGTAAAGTATGAGGAGTGAACGGTTGGCAGAAACCCAGGGGTACATTTCTTCCCCTTTAGTAACAATTCGTCCCCTTAGTTTGAAAAAAAATCCCCTCAGTTTGTAATTCACACCATTTTGATGCCAGAAAGGCAAACGTTCATTGGACCAGGTGTTGCTAGAGAGCAACTCTCTGATGGGACATACCCTTGTTCCTCTGCATAAGTTGTGATCATGAAGAGGTAGGCCTATTGATCCCTGAATTCGATACTTTCTGAAGACTTCAAACATCGCATATTTATTTCTTGGATTTTATCAAAGAATAGTAAGTATGACATGATGGTTAAAAGAGCGTCACGATTGTAGATCTTAGTAAGTATTTTTGTAGCGATAGAATATGTCTTACTACAATTCTGTTAGAACTAATATTTCTTCACCCCCTTCTCTCTCTTTCTCGTTTTACAAAACATTGATTGCTGACAACTAAGCAGACGGTGACTTCAAGCCTGCGTGGATATTTTTGTGTGTTATTGTGGGATTTCCAGCCATTTTTGCGTATTGTTCTTACTATATCAAAAACAAACTAAAATGTAAGTATCAACATGTTCCGCAAAAAGTATGTGAGATTTAAAAAATTCTAGATAATAGTATGAATTATCCTGAATATTAAAGATTGTGCTAATTTTGTAAAATATTTCAAAAACGTGTTTACCTGTTTACTATTGTCTTTACATTTTTTGTACTACCTTCTAGATGTTCGAGAGCTCAGTTTCGGAGGGTAAGTGTTTAGTAACTAAAAATTGATATTAAATTGGTATTGGGTTTTTGCAATTTCTAATTGAGGTCGGAAACAGAAATGTCAGCTACGCATGCAAACTTTTTGTCCAGCAATATTTCTATTACTAATTACACTTTCATCGCAAAATTTAACTTCTATTGTGTGCATCTTTTGCAGAAATATGTATGACACATCAATCGGTAATTTCCTCAATACTTTGACGACACTTTTTTAAAAGTGAAAAAAGTGTAGATGTAAACAAAAATTAGTTGATAATATTTATCTTTACATATTTAAAGGCGATATAAGGGTTCAACTATCCGTTAAAGTAATATATCGGTTACTGTTTTGCTCAGAACAAATTTAAAAATATTAAGTTTCATTTATTCATGAGAAAGAAAATGTTTAAAAATAATAACAGACGGTTTGCGGTTCATTTTCTGTTCTCTAAACCTATCATGCGATAAGGTAAACATACTTTTACAAATTGCATTTAAAGGGAAAATGCAGTCACCCGATTGAAATTAGTATACCCAGGTATCCTAATTTAGGTATGACGATTTACAATCAAGTGACAATACTGTTGTTACTTATTGATAATTTCAAGTAAGAAACTCCTTTCCTTAATATTCAATATTTTTGTTCAGAAACATAAATGAATATATTTGTAAGGGAAATAAAAGAATGTTTGTAAGGTTTCGCTGATACTTGAAAATAAACTTGTTGTGACTGCTTATTCCCCCCTAAGGTGTTGGGTGAATAATCACTTCTTTGCTCTGATGAGAAATTTTTGAAAGTTACTTTTTATTGTTGGTCAATTGATTTTTTTTTTTAGAGATGAATAACAGATACCGAAGGCCACCCAAGTAAGTTTATTACAGAATACATTAGATCTCATTTTACTTACCCCTTAGCTTGTAAAAAAATATAATGCACATTTCATAAAAATGTTTCCTGATAAAAAGTTGTCCACTCTTTTATTTTTAGATTAGATTTACCAAAATTACCCAGTAACAGTGTACCAGATGTGTCCGACTATTCCGATGACTTGGACAGTGAAAATGGTAAAATGTTGCGAACAAATTGACAGTTACACAGAAGAGTCAAACGTCTTGTTTTGTGTTAAAACGTATCATACTTACATGACAAGTATTTTGGTATATTGTGTTACTGTGTTTACTATGATAATTATGTATACTGTGTAAACAATCTCATTTTTGTATATAATGCGTGTCATGTATAGAAAGTATCTTATGTATATGTAACGGAAACTGTGTATAATATTATTCTACGAGAGCATTACTTTGTTTGGGGGTTTGTAAATATCACATTAAGTATACTTTGTATACAGTTGTATGTAAAGGGTGTTGTGTGTACAAAGCATGTAATGTATACATAACGTGTCATATGTTTAAATGGAAACTGTGTTTTATATCATTTAACGTGAACACTGCATGTCTTTAATCAAAATATTGTAACTTATTGCATGAATTGTTTATAAATAAATGAGATGGGCAAAAGAGAAAAATACTTACATGACAGAACGTAACAAAAATGAAAAATCGGTTGTATCAACGAGTTTTTGGTAGATGCAGTTTTTATAATAATGAAATTTATATCTGGATTTTTCTGTGTTATTTCATTTTCATAGACTACTATTCTGATATACGAGCAAACCCTTCTACAGCTCGCATATTTTACGAAAAGGACATGTGTTTTATAGTTAATATGAAGATGGGAAAGCTTTATAACAGATGGATGGGGACTATTCCTGTTTCAAAATCAACGAATAAATGCGTAGTGATTACTACCATATCAGGTAAACCACTTCTCCAAGAGTTAGGCTACTAAGTGTCGTTGTTTATTATTTTAGACTATTGTAATGATGACGTAGGGAACTATGACTAATATTGTACTTTCGCGATTTAAATACCATTGAACCCAGCTAAACTGATACAACTGCATCAGTCTGAATTCAAGTTGAAACCTGGTTTCAGTGGCGGCGGGGGGGGGCTTTGAGGGCTCAGCCCCCATGAAAAAGTGAGGGGGCTAAAGGTATTTTCAGCCCACCCCCCATATTTGCTATGTATATATATATCTGATATGTATAACCATTTTTCTTAGATTGATTTTTTTCTCATTAATTAAAAAATAGCAAACATGAGATCCATATTTCAAGGCTGGGTACATGCAGCTTAGAACACTCGGAGAGTGTCGTCTGGAGAGTTTGTAAAATCAGAAATCCTCTGTCCGCTCCCACTGATGGTGGCGCTCCGCTTAGATAGTCTTGTGGGCACTCGTCCCCCACCCTCAATGATTTTCCGTCCCGCCGCGTCTGCCTGGTTCAATCCAAATGCTTCACTATGGAATTTTGACGTAGTCCAGGACAACTGAGAAGTGTGTTATCAGATCAACCCACTTCATTAAATACGGAAGTTGGGCAGATATCTGTTGAAAAACACCTGGGCCCAGTTGAGCCCAGCTAAACTGATACACTTGATTCAACAAGTATTTAAACTTGGGTCTTGAATAAAATTATGGATCACACATAACCATAAAAAATAAAAAGTAGCGAGTGTACAGCGATATGCCAGCATTTTGTGGACATGACTCTGTTAATAAGTAAATTCGTTGTCAGTGTTAAGCGCACCTTCATATGCACATCAAGTAAAAAAAGAATTTAAATTACACCCCTTGCTTTTTCATTTCAGAGGATGCTTCAAAATCGAATGAAGTCCATTGGGATACGTATGTTAAGAGGGTACTGGAACTACCCCAGAGTAAAAACCTATCCAAACTGGAGGGTATTGGTATTACAAGAGGTATTTTTTCGCCACATGCTGTAAAGTATGTAGGTTAATTACGGTGTCCAATGCATATCGGAAGAATATAACTTAAGATCCATTGTGTTTTCCACTAATTAAGAAAGTGAAAACAAAAACGCCGTGGCTATTACTCTAAACTGAACATTCGAAGTCAAACAAATCAAAAGGCGGTGTGGGGTTTGAAAAGATTGAAATGACATCTTCAGATTAACGCCTCCTGGCAACCTAACATTTCTTTTTATCACATGGCGAAAAACAAATTAACACAATTTCACCTAAACAGACCCTCCGTTTAATTAACTTGCTCTGGCGTCAAGACTACTGCCTTTATCAAGTGTTCATTCATTGTTGTTTTTCTCTGGGGTGAAAGGATCAAATCAAGCTAGGAAAGAATGTGACAAAATTTTGGAAGATAAACTTTTCTATGGTTACACTCTAAAAAGAAACGAGTGAAATTCACTCCGAAAAGAGTGTGCTGAGGGACCACTTCTAAGAAAGAGTAAATTTCACCCAGAGTGGAGTGAAAATTCACTCCAAATAGAGCGACATTTCAGTCCATCTGTATGAAGTATCGCTCTATTTGAAGTGAATAAGGTATTTCGGAATGAACACAAGGAGCGCAGATCAAAGGTCAAATGAGTGGAATCCGCAGGGGACGGACGAATTTTTTACCACCACCACTGTGGAGTTACAGGCTATATACAACCAATGAGAGCCGCTACGCAGACACTCGGCTGATGGAGGGATGTAAACATACAAAAATTACGTACGTAGGCACGCGATACACATACTGTATACATAGTAAGATTGTACAACGCGTACAACACGTACATTATGCAGACTAGACAATAGAGAGGAACTTTACTGCATGTAGCTAGGTAGGTAGTTGCAACTCGTACTCGTAGGCCCTAAGCCCCACAGTAATCAGTATGGTTACGTTATCGATGCAGTTTAGGGAACATTGTCATTCGGCTTACAAAATTTAGGTGATTGAGAATTAGGCCTATGGAAGATGGAGATATATCTACAGATTTACTTCAATAATGACGAGTCGAGAAAACTAGGACTTAATCTAGTCTCTTTTTGAAAGGGTTAACTAGCTTGTCGCTCTAACGTTAATAGTGTTTGCCACACTGAAAATGCCCGAACTCTAAACTCTAACGTTAGGACTACAACACGTTTCCATTTAGAATGGAAGAAATGTGTGTGATAATGATCACTCGAAAAATATTGTAAAGGAAATAATCTAAGATTCCCTTCACTAACCATGTAGGCTATCCTTGATAAAGTACGTTAGCGTCACCCGGCCCATACCGTCTAGAGTGCATGCAGTAACCCATAGTATGCTCACTCACTCGACTGTACTGTACTGATCGATCACACTATGCACATGTAGCTAGTCGCACTAGCACTTAACCTTGCACTGTATGTATATGAAGTACTGACGTGCGTGCATATACGCGTACGCATGCCGGATTATCTGCATGTAATTAGTTGTGCATGATATACGTACCCTGCACTGAATGACCGTACCGCGTACGTGCGAGTAAGAGTACGTACGCTACGGTGACTATGGAGAAGACATTCCACATACGTCTCCTAACAATACCATGTATTGAAAGAAAAGTTCCTGAAAAGGCAATAAGTTCGATTCATTTTGGACAATGTTCCAATATTTACGAGTTTTCAAAAAATTTTATATCACTAAAACTTCCTTTAACATCTCAGAGTATCTCTAAAGCTACTGGAATCCACTAAGTTTCTTTTTACGAAAAGGAAATTTCCATGAAGGTAGAAATATTAAACACCCTCATTTGACCTTATTTAAAAGGTCATTGCGCCTGCGCTGTAGGTAATTATGAACTACCTTATTGTCACTCCACTCCGGGTGAAATTCACTCTTACTTATGAGTAGTCCCTCAGCACACTTTTTCGGAGTGAATTACACTCTTTTGTTTTTAGAGTGTATATGATGAAAGTATAGATAAGGATGGCTTGCCTGTAGTCTTTGGCAATGATAGAGGTCGCGGTTAGGCATTCACTATGGTTACAAAAATGAAAGATCCGAGTCTATACTGGTGGAGGCCAAGAGCCCAAAGATGGAGTGAGTTATGTGTTGATAATCTAAAGTAAGCCATGCATAAATACTACAAAGGCAATTGTTAGAAAACAAAGGGGCTCTTCTGATATCTATGTTCCTCGCTCTATATAACTCGATAGCTGATTGTACCAGAAAGAAATAGAGATTTCATTAAAATAATACTAACTATAATATATATATTGTTGAATTCATTAGACCATGGAAATACAACCTTATAGGTAGTACTTTCATGATTAGACATATTCTACTTCATAACATTCCTAGGAAATATACACTTAATTCACGAACACATCATATGTGAAACACTGGAGGCACGTATAAACACAGCCCACTGCGCAGGTGCTTCAAACACGTCTCTTTTACCAGTCCGGGAAGTGATACGGTTCGTACTTGGTATTATGGAAGGAATGGAACTCATTCATTCCTACGGGGTGAGCTGAAGGGTAAAATGGGCTAATAAGAAGGACTGTCAGTTATATATTTACTTTGGCTTGTATGAAATTCATTAATTTAGATGAAATTATAGAGCCAAACACTGCTAATATGCAATAAACCTACTGCATGGCCAGTATGTAAAAACGGAAATACTGCAAAGACCTTACTGTTGTTCTAGGAAAGTTCGTGTGGCATATAAGCTGAATGGCAGTAAATTGTCTTTTCAAGCTTCATAGTCACGCACATATGTTTATATGTTAGGTAATTTAGAATTATGTCTGTAAATTTTTAACTGGTTTAAGGTAAGCAACCTATCCCTCAATGCGAACAAAGAGAATTTTGTGTTTTTTCATCAGTATCATAATAAGCTTATAGTAGGCCTACACTCATGTAGATATGCCACTTTATACTTTCATGTTTTTGTTTTTGATGTAAACATTTGGGTTACGCGAAGTTGCATTTTCGCTTTCTCTTATTTAGAATGTGAAAATAAATATAGATCCTTATAATGCCGAACTAAAACCAGGAAGCTGTAAGAGACAATGCTAAAACGTAGCCATGCGTTGCTGTCAAGTTTCCCCACACTTGAATCATTTCCAGCCAAGACAGTTTTTTTTTTTAAATCAAAGATATGAAACTGACCGTTGTGCTTATAGTAACATTTTATATGAAGTTGTTCTTTTTACGTTTTCGTGTCAGATTATAAGAATATGTTATTTGTATAATTGCTCCTCCTTCCATTATTTGGGTTGAGCAATACTGTATTTAAAAGTAATATTTGGATATCATGGACGTATGACAGTACGAAGGTTTGCAATTAAGTTTATTAAAGCTCTGTCTTGTCCTACAGTTTCTTCATCCGGGTTTATCAGCAAGGAAAATATTAGTTACATCTGATGGGACTTGTAAACTCTACGACTTTTGTCTTACTGAAGATGCTACAAAGATAGTGATCAGCAAGAAATCAGAAGTAGGTTGTACGGTAACTGTTGTACTATTATTCATTTTGGGGATTATCTAAGTGACGGTTTACTTATGTCAGTCGATAATACTGGTTGGAGGGACCTTATGCTCTGGAGGTTAATGTATATGTTGACAAACTAAATCGTAACCTTCAAATGAAGGCGATTGTACCCTTCTTAATCCCAGCAACAGTGTTACCGATGGCACGGTCATTTTTAAATCCTTACCAAACCAAAATGAAGGGGTGGGATAGGGGACACAGTCCCTTGAAAAATGTTCGCTCCATCTAGAAAATAAAAAATAGCAACTGTCTTACTGCATTTTAGAATATTTTTGCCCCACTCTAAGAAAAATAATAGAACTAACCCCTTCCTGGAAGCTATCTGTCCATTTCGTTACCTTATCTGGTTACGGACCGGTTCTTATGAAGTTAGTCATCAAGTTAGCTTTTCGTGGGGAGGTGTTTTGACACTTGTTGGCGTGAAATATACGTCCACCAGTCCGTGGAAGAACATGCTCAGGTAAACATTGGTGTTGCTGTATGCTGTTGGTACTCGAATAGTTCTAACATTTCAAAGTTGCACTAATATATATATATATATATATATATATATATATATAGGCATATACTTATTCTCCAAGTAAATACAAGAAAATGTACGAAAATATGGAGTGCTTTTAAAATTCAACTGACTTATTAATGCTCAGAATATTTCGACCCCTTCCTGGTGTCTTTTATCAACTGTATAATGAATTGAATATAAACTTCTAACATGAGATTGCACCTTGGATAGGCAAAGCGTCTACTTAGTTAAGCGTTTACGATACTATACTACGCGCTCTGAACGCACGTAGTAGAATGCGCCGACTCCGTCAATTAGCTAGTTACCGTGACTACAGTGCGTATACACAGCGGTTGCCATGGAAGGTGCGTCTGCGTGAACAGAATGGTTGCTTAGCTGTACAATTTTCATACTCTACATGACGTCACAGAAAAAGAAATGAATTATTCAAAGCCTAAATTAATTTCAATCTGCATAATAAAAAATTATGATGACTCTTAAACTGTTAAATAAATAGTACCTCTGAGTAAGTTGCCGTGGTTAGCTACGAAGAATAAATCGTTAAGTCTACGTAAACACAATGGTAGCCTAGTTGTACAAAATTCATATGTTTCATGACATCACAAAAATGAATTGAATACAAATCTTAACTTAATTTCAATCTGTACAAAGAAAAATGAATAACTTCACAAAATTGTATGGTTGTTCTTTTATTAACTAGAGCCTTGAAGTAAATTGCCGTGGTTAGCTACAAAAGTTAAATCCCGATGTTTGTATCAGGAGGTCCAGTTGAATAATCTGGACGTCCTGATGAAAGCACTAGCGTGAAATATGTGTATATATAATTTACATTTTCCCTGAGAAAGGGCGCTGTTTATGGTAGGCCTAAGTCTAAGACTCGATTGAGCTTTTGTTTACCAACCATTGATGGAGATTTTTTTTTATAAAGACAATGAAGGTTTCAATTGGTACTTCTAACATCCTTCTTTTAGATGACATCGTGTTCTGTAAACCATTTTGCACCAGAAGCATTGTTACGTAATGAGTACAGCAAGTCAAGCGATGTCTGGTCTACAGCTGTTGTTATTTGGCAAATACTGTCCGGTGGTAAGAAATATTGCAAAATATTGTTACAAATGGAAAAGTTGATAATGCTTGCACTCTGTTTGGTTACAAAGCCATTCCCATTTTCCAGCTTGAAGTGTCGTATGGCTATCTGAGGGATTCTCTTTAAGTCTCATTGTCCTCAATTTAGAATTGTAATTCCTATTAGGAGTATTTATTGGGTTTAAGCCAGCAGGACTTTTATTTAAAAGTGCATCACATAACTGCATTACTCTTTTCACAACACTCTGATCTTACATCTAAATTTGTCGCCCATCGCATCCGACATGATACTACAAAACGCCACACCATTCACTGCACGACGTAGCTTTAAATATGATTATGAGTATGCTTGGTTTTTCTTGATAAATGATCAGTGAAACGGTTTAAAACAAATCCTAAAATCCTAAAATGTCCCCAACAATCTGAAAGGTAAGTGAAATGTTAAGAGTTACTTTTTCCATATAGACTTAAGCTTGATTAAAGACAACTGGCATTTGTGATTCCTTCCTGTTTTGATGACCGGAAAGTACCTAAAGGTATCGTTTATAGTGGTATAAGCGTGTCGGACCATTTATATTGGAGGGCACAAGTTTTTTGAACGAATTTCTGCGGCCTTTTAGACAAATTTTGCCCTCATTTCTACAGATCTTGCACCAGAATTTTGGGGTTATACCCCCTTATACGTTTATACATAGAGGGGTTCAGTAAGAGTGCCAATGATAATTCTGAGCATTAATTTATCTTTCTTTGAAAATAGTTTCTTTACTACTGCTATATATTTTTCAATATAAGAATATATTTTACAAACGGAATAAATATAAGGAAACAACCAAATCTGAGATCAAAGTCGCAACACATAATAACCTAACAAGACCACAAATGATAAATATTGGATGTGGAAATCATCCTTACTTAGTAAACCTAGTGCATTTAAAGTGGCTTCGTTGATTTACATATTACTCAATCTTGTCATAAGTTCCACTTCGACTTGTATTAAATCGATATCTTCCAGGCGAACCTCCGTTCGGGATGGGAGACGAAAATCAACTAATTAACGCTAATCAAGATGTATCCGTGCCAACCTCATGGCCTGAATATTACGAAGAATTGAGGTAATGGCTTTAAAGTTAAACTTTTGTCAGCTATTGTATTATCTGATTAAGTATCCCACAAAACGCATGTTTTCTTCTTCTTCTCTATTTTCGATACTTTGTAGAAACATTCATTTGTTTGAATGTTGGATCGATAATTCCTCCCTTCGTCCGTCCATTTACCAACTAAGGTCGTCATTCCTAGAGGTAAGATGAATTCCTTGCTGGTTAAGAAAAATTCAGCATATTTCAACTAGTTTTCTGGAATATAAGTGATCTATTCGTGAAAGAAATCTTAATTTAAACTTTTATTTAATGCCACATTTTATATATTTGTGTAGGTTTTAGAATCTTTGGATAATACCCTTTATCCGGGAGGCTCATTGGCTACTGCTTCGGATCTGTATGAACCGATGGAAGGGAATGTTGAGCAACACAACTATGCAGACACTTATTGCTACAAGACATAATATATTCGCCTCGGGAGACTGAAATTCAAAAAGATACTTTCAGAATTCCCCGAAGCTCCCCAAGGATATAACAATGAGAAGTAAATCAAACTGAACTCTGAAAATGTTATACTCTTTCTGCGTGGTTGGGATTAAAGCGAGAATATAAAGGTCATGTGTGAAAATATTGACGCTGATTTTAAAACGAAAACCTGATTTCTATTATAATGATAACATTGGAAGATGTGAAGAAAGCATTGTAAGATGTTTACAATTTAGCAAATCTTTTTAATGCAAACACTGGATGGTTCGGGGAAATCCAACAAAACTGGATTCCACCAAAGATACGAAAATTGATGGACTGGATAGTGTAACTCTACTTGAATGATGCCGTTTTGCACTTGGAATTAGACTTCGCTTTGGAGAAAGCAGGGCCGCCACTGAACTCTACGTAAAATCCCCAGTGATCCCATACAAAAATAAATCCTCAGTACTGAATCATTTGGCTGACAGCCAGTCACAGTATTTCATAAATTATATATAGTATATAATGGTATGCTGTTTATAGTTAACGTTCATTGACTTTGATTCTGCACTTAAAGCATTTACAATACTGGATGAAGGCACCTGAAAGTTAGTCCGATAACTTTCACTTTTCTTTTATTGTGCGTTTGAACTGATGAATGCTCTTATACTGCCGTGAGAATTGTGTATCACACGCGACTTTTGCAGACTAACTACAGCAGATACGGTAATGCGGCCACTACTGGGAAACACTGTGACATTATGTAAAAGAAAAGTTGATTCAAGTGACATTTAAAGATGCTAAGTAGAAATTTGACTAGTCTCGTCTTTTGTAGAAGCTAAGTGGTAGTTGAAAACCCAGAGAAATGCTAAGCGACTCCCTTTGAACCGTTGCATACCATTGTTGACATTAATAAGGTCATGAAAACATTTCATTGGCATCCATTGATTAATAAAGGGTCCTGAGAGGTGGATGGGGTGTATCACTACAAAAGTGGGTGACTGGGATGGGTGCAGTATACAGAAGCGTAGCCAAAGGGGTGGGACAGGGAGGAAACTGCCTTAGGAGAAAAAATTGGGATGGGAAAACGAATACTTGAAGAGAGAAAAAGAGAAAGGGAAGAAAGGATGGGAGGAAAAAAGGTAGAATGCAAGCAAAAAGTAAAGAAAGTAGAGAAGAAAATTTAAAGGACAGAAAAAATAAGAGTAGTAACTTTTTTGGAGAGGAAAGAGTGGAAGGAAGAAAAAATGGGCTTGATAAAGAAGGGAAGTATCGATGGTATGAGTACTGATGTAGACAGGGATAGAGATGGTGGAAAAAACGGGAGGGGAAGGGAGAGGGATCTGAGCGGGAACACTGGAACAGGGACGGGGATGAGACCACTTTAATTTTGAAAAACGGTCGGAAGAAATGGACGTAAAGGCAGGCACGTTGCCAGACAAGGCAATGAAAGGGGCGAGATAGCTTCTAGGAGGAGAAAAATCGTCGGCGGCGAGATATGCTAAAATGCACTACGGCAATGGTAATTTTTGATCTTCAAGGGTGGCGAAAATTTTTCCGGGGGGATTTCCCAATACCCCGGCTATGGGCTTGGTTAAAGGATGATGCAGGGGAAGTGGGGTGGAGATTTAGAATATGAGTGATTGGTATAGAAGCACTAGGAATGAAAAACGGAGGCAAGAAGATTTTTATAGTTTTTATTACTATGTTCTTTACTTAAAGTCACTGTGCTGGTGAACATTGTCTTGAGGTCCCATAATGAGAAGAGCCACGAAATAGGGTTTGGGGTCAGAGCCACCTGTGGATGTGAAAAATTAACAAATAAATAATCATGGAAGGGGATCAAAATGAATTACGATGGAATTTTAATATAAAGGATACCATTTGCAATGTAAAATCATGCCTAATAATGTCTAAATTTACTAAAATGTCTGAATAACTCCTATTTTTAGGAGCTTTTCTCATCAAGCGAGGGTGATTGTCCTGTTACTAGTCCTTCTCATACTGGAGAGATTGAGCAGAATTATTTTTTTCAAGGTCCCACATGCTACCAACATTCATTCACTTTAGTACCGATCCATAGGGTGGGTCTCTATGTTCTCTTCTGACCAGGGAGTTGCAACAGAGGCATCTCCCTATTCTGACAAATAAAACCCATTAAAACATGCATGAAATGTATGTAAAATGAGAGAATTAAAAAGAAAACTGTTAACATATGGTAACATACCCCAGAAGCATTGCCAAAGACAAATGCATAGCACGCTGTACGAAACTTTTGTGGACGTGTGATGTTACTAGCAATTTATTGTGCCGCATTAAATTACTAGGGGATAAATCCTCCATGGTACTCAATATGGAATATCATATAGAATAAAATTATCTTCCCATGAGACCAGACTGGATGGAGAAACCAAACTGCTTATTGTTATTCAAGGCGATAGAAAATAAAGTAAGACATCACTAAAATGTCTTAAAATATGTGATCTTTGGGGTGTATTTCGCAAGCATGCGTTATAGCTAAATTGTTTGCGTTAACAGGTTGCTGACAGCAAGAGTGGGGAGCTGATGTGTTTGCTACTCACACTTTTTTGAGATTAGAATAAGAAGAGGCCGATAATATCGTGAGGAAACCACCGACTCCTACCCGATAAGGAGTTAGTTGGATGAGGTTTTATGGCTCAGTTTCTAACCATTTGGTTTAAGTTGGGCCGGCCACGGACTTTTTTCCAGTTGTGGCTCACTGGCTTGTTTCCCAACTCAAATGCTTATACTGAGTACCAAGCACAAAGGCAGTAGGTTCCATTTTTAAAGTCTTCGGTATGACCCAGCCAGGATTCGAACCCTAGAGCTTCCGGCTGCAAGTCGGATGCTCTAACCAATAAGGAGCGAGCACGAAACAGAACCATTGAAACCCGTACAAAATGCACTGTATGCCAATTTATAAGTCACACCGCACAGGCGGGGATCCATGCAGGCACATATTTCGAATTCTCAGCTTGCACTGGGAAGCTTAGGTTTTTTAAATTAAATTCCACAACATTACGATTACAACGATTATTTTCGTTGACCCCCTTTCCTTAATAGAGTATAAAGGGCCCAACACCTACTGTACCTATTGGACACAACTCCCACTATTCCTGATCAATAATACGGTCCTGAATCCAAGTCCAGCTCAGTCATTCCGACCTTCCTGTTTCTCGTTACATCTTGATTATGATTGTATGCTCCCTGAAACCAGAACGTTAGCTGTAAGGGCTTCTTTTCACAAATTTTCCAAGGCGGCTCCGAGGCCCTTGCCGTAGTTGCATTTTGTGTGACGTGTAAAAGCATTGCATGGGTAACTTAATCTCAAACCCTCATAGTACAAAATACTCAAATTGTCTTTTTGTGGTCTGTTAAGTGCGCACTTGATGGTCACCAAATTTGAAAATGCCTGAAGCTTTCACAGGCTTCTCCCACTAAAGACATCACGCTCATGGACCCCAAATATTCGAGAGGCACCTCGCTCCCTGGAGCAGCTTCGACGTCATTGAATATATATACCTGATACGTATACCTCCTGCTCTCAAATACAGATCACAGCCTCTGCTTTAAGAGACTTGAAAACTGAAATGATGACATGGAAATTTTGTTAGAAAATCAAATGTAATAGAAGTTACTACATATTAAGTCTTTTCTTCAGGATTAAATGCGAAAAGTCATCAGATGACTTAAGGTCTACGTCCAGAATAACATTGCTTATGACAATGATGTTAAGGAGTTTCGTCGAGAATGACATGATTTTTGACTATCATGATGCCATAGGAACTCAGACTTACTTGCTTACTGCTTGCTTGAGCGGGACTGATGTGTAATTAGAGAGTGTGGTGGCCGGTTGGCTAAGGTGTTGGACCTGTGATTCAATGACTGCTGGTTCGGCTCTTGCCTGGGTCATTGCGTTTCATACATCGGCAAGATATGCTTTATCTCAATTGCGTCTCCCACCCAGGGGTTAATTGGGTCATAGGCGTACGAGGCGGGGCAGGGGGAAGGCTGCCCGCAAAACAAATTCTGAGGTCGAAAATTCGGCAAGGAAAACGACAAACATTCGGGCACAGAATAGGTGAAATTCCGGCAGAGATGAAGAAAAAGGGAAAAGACTGCCCGCAGTTTCTACTGAGTTCCCGAAGTTTTGATCGAAGGCCCCCTAAATGTGCAAAACTTTTCCCGCTTTGCGCGCATGTAGTGGCTTGGTGGTATTTTTATGCACCTGAACTACAACGAAATTCTTGAAACCTGGTTTCAATGGCGGCGGAGGGGTGGGCTTGGAGGGCTCAGCTTTTTGAGATTAGGACAAAAAATTTTCTGCCCCCAAATTGGAAGAGTCTGGTAGACCTATGAATTGAGTACCTGTGCAGTAAATTTTCATCGGGTGGGCTGTTAGAGTTTGCTGCCGCACTAAGGTGATTGTACTCGGGAGGATTTGTCGTTGAGCAGGGTTTGTGTTGCATTATTCTTGGATTGTCTACACTGAGACATTAAAAATCCAAATATTTATTCATGTAACTAAGGCTCCGTCAATCCATATTATTGCAACTTTTTATTTCATTTACACATTTGAAACAGTAACGATGGTCCTTCATCGCTCAGCAATATTGCGCATATATTTCTGGTATATGAATAACTCCGTATTTGCTTCGTTCGCAAGGCTGAAGTAATTTCACTTCTAATAAAATTTAGCAACCATTCAGAGTTTAAACTGTGCATACCATTTATTCCTTATGTACATTAGGCCAACTTCACGTATAATTTGTAAACCATTTAAGTGCCTATTGATTTTTCAATAGCTTATGACAACTGGCTACATCTTGCTGCTGGATTGTGACTTTAACTTTCCCATGCATTTAAGTAAACAGAGCGTTAGGCTATACTCAGATCTCCGGAACACTTGAAAAAACGTTGGTCAATTTAAGTTAAAGTGTTTTTGTCTGTAATAGATATGACTTCACTTTCGTGTAATACTAAGGACAGCCTACAGACAGACAGAGCAATGTTATTGACATCTATGGTTTGCAATCTTTTTACAATGCTGTTGGAGTTTCTATAGAGAACTTTCAAAAGCATTTAAATGATATTAGTTGTTGTGAACATTGAAAAAGCGTATAATGCAATGAACCTTCAATGATAACTATCTTGCCCATGGGGTGACAATGTCTATACAATTGGACAAGTGTTTACTGAAATAAGAAATTTCCCCTCTAACCGTTTGCAAACATTATCCGAATGTCATGTGTAAATACAGGGAAGTTTTTACAAGTCGTCTCTATGATGATTTCTAGCCTTTATAATGCATTCTTCAACGTGCAAGAATTAACAGGGGTGGGGAAATGGTCACAACGGCACGAAATAAAGGGCGAAAGAAAAGTGCATTGAAAGTGCACAACATGAGTATAGCGCAAGCTACAAAGCTTGGAGTTCAGCGACCCATATTACCTTGCTAAGCGTGTCACAGGGACATTGTCGGGGGCGAAGCTTCCAAAAGATCTCTCAAATATTTAATGAAGAACACAAAAGAAATAGGTTCGAGTCACTCAGTAATGCAGCTACGTTTTATTTCAATTCAGATAAGTTATAAGTACTTGATGTAGCAGTCCTACAGGGTAGTTATTTGAAAGGTGAATGAACTTCAAACCTTTATTATACCAGGGAGTTCTTCCGTATCAACTTCCTGATTATGCTTTATATATTCGCCCAACTAATGGGCTAGCTGCCCGATATCGCTATGTACTCTGGTGAGGTGAATACGACTCTCATCCATTTCTGACTTCTTCACATCTTGGTAAACGGATCACTTTCAAGCTGCAATAACTGATGCTACATTTTAAGAACATAACCTGGTTAACCTCTGTGGGGTACTCCTTAATCGTAATTGTTTCAGTTGGCCAGTACTTCGGCTGCCTTGACTAGCTTGCACGACTTCTGGTTATTCCTGGACCCAGCATAACTGGCGTTAAGAACGTGACTGAAAAAAAGAACACCCAAGATATGGAATTAACAATTGCAAAATAAAAAGAAAAGATTATGACCACATTAATTCAAATAAATCCAATTGACTGACAGGAATTTCTTGACATCTCAAGTTAAAACATTAAATGTACTTTTGCGTTACTTTTAATCATGAGGGTATTCTCAGGGAATCTTTGAGATAATTATACGAAGCATGCATCGTATCCACAAGTGTATACAACAGTCAATTTTACAGCACAACAAATGGGGATGGCCAGGCCCATAGCCAGACAAGGTTCTGAAGGGGGCGAAATGGCTTCAAGGGGGGCAAAAATTTTTTCAAGGGGCCAGATGTGTTAAAAAGTATTAAGTCAATGGCAACTTGATATTTTACAGGGGGCAAAAAAATTTTCAGGGGGCTTAGTCCCCTTGCCCTCCCCCCTTTTGACTACGGGCTTGGGATGGCCCTATTCGGATAGGTCTCAAGACAAAGTTTTATTTCCTGCCGAAAACAAAAAAGTTGAAAATGACCAGAGCAACCCTAAAAAGCAATTCATACTTAATTATAGCGCAATGAAGCTATGGAAGTTGAACACTGTTCAACTTTGAGTTATGTCCGTCATTGGTCCGGAAGAGCAAAGGATGACCATATATGGTTCTTATAGCTTTATAGCGCGTGAAAATGTGGAAGTATAAACCGGTCTTAACTTCACAATTATTTTTGTCGGAATGCGATTTCTAAAAGAAGGCTTCTGAGAGAGATTTTCAAAGTACTTAGTACCTTAAGCTACGGTACATTTTACAAGTAACGTTTTGAAACAGCGCACGAAAAATTAAAATACTTGAAGTACTTCTCTTATGTAGATATTTTAAAAATTTATTAACTAATAAATGTATAAAGGCGTAGTTGGATACTTGTTAAACCCTTTTTAACTTTGAGATAGTATAATTTACGCAATGGTTTATTACACCCCTGCCTTCTTCTATTAGACTTGCTTCACAAAGATTACCAGTTATCTCCTCATCACTGGTGTTCATGTCCCTCTAGAACGAATAAGGATGAAGAATATTTATACTCTTTCTGCTGAATGCTTAAATGAACTGACACTTACGAGTACAAATGATATACATGAAGAAGTGAATGTCGGTAGAGAACCAAAGACCTTAAATTATCTGATGGTCTAAAACCACCCAGTGGTCGAATAGTGGCCACATTACCATACTGAAGTATTCAAATCTTCTGTTTCGATAATTATATCCTATAGATGATCATGAGCTAGGGCCATTAGCGTAGCCAGGATTTCTCTCACGGTGGGGGGGGGGGAATGAAGTATGTTGTGTGATCGCCGGTCTGGGGGAGGGGTCTAAGGGGAGGGTGTTGAGGGGGAGGGGTGCCCCCTCCCTTCGAAAATTCTTGAAAAACTAGGTGTCCTTACATGTAATCTGGTGCCACATATGCCACCTTTGAAGTAAAATTTTGTTTTAAAATTTACGTATTTTAGGTGCTTAAAAATCGGCATCAGTAAGGGGAAAAATCGACATCATTGGGCATGGCCCTCCTAAATACGCCACTGGTTAGTGAAGTAGATATTAAGGTTCTATTAAAAATATTAACTCATAGTAACTGTTGTGATATTGTTTCTCAAAACTTAGGTAAAAATCTCACTTTCATAATACCATATCTATTTTTACAGCATACTTTAATTAACAGCTTCACCATTCCAGATCAAGATTAGGCAGAAAATTGATTCATGAGGGTTAATGAATCTGAAATGTATTTGGTCGCTTTTCCATTCCACTGACTACATACAACCATTGCGCATCGTGCACCGTGCTCATAATTACTATTCAAAACCACCTACATTAAATTAATTTAAGTTTTAAACTTCTTGAAAGAAGTAACCATACATTGAAATAGTTATCCATACATTTCCTGGTTGGAAGTGACCAAGAAATCCGGGTCAGAGAAACATTTTTTCTGGTTAACGTAACGACTCCTATTAACATCTTGGTCAAAATTTAACGTTTTCCTGGTTAAATTTGAACAAGATCTCCTGGTAACTTCCACTAGGAAATGTATGGAAAACTATTGACCTCTATCCTGGTGAAATTTCACCAGGATGTTTTCAGAGTGCATTTTTGTTACAATCACACATTACATAAACACACTCACCATTCTAGTTTACATTACATTCAGCCTTAAAGACGTTCATTATTTCAGTAGGTTCCTTCGACAGCGATCCCTTCTTTGTTAGTAATAAAAACGAAAAAGTGGAAGAATTTTCAAAATGAGGTCGTAATTGCTTCCCGCGTAGGCCTAATATTGTTCTATCTAAAGGGTAAAGAATGATGAACAATTCAGTTTCATTATTCTAAGAAGTCTTAGAGAGCATTATTCTAAGTCAAAACAATTTCTGACTTCCTGACTACAGATCATCATGTTCTCTTTTAAAACTTTTTAGGAGAAGCAAGGCTTTTTTTTCGATTTCACAAAACAGGAGAGGTT
This sequence comes from Holothuria glaberrima, assembly GCA_009936505.3. Lineage (NCBI taxonomy): Eukaryota > Metazoa > Echinodermata > Holothuroidea > Aspidochirotida > Holothuriidae > Holothuria > Holothuria glaberrima. The sequence continues at coordinate 34,148 of WURT03456251.1, forward strand.
TAGTATGAAAACAAAACTGATATTGACTCGCACCTTTTCGTATCGCATTTCTGCTAATGTACCTCTTAATTTACAAGTTTTCATACAATGTATTTTGCTAGGCTACACCCTCCACTTGTCAACGCAATCAATAGCTGTGTAAACGGCACCGGAATCCAGCTGGTACCCTTTGCACCGTTTTCTTGAAAAAAAAAACAGCTATCTTAATATTTACCATTTAGCAATGAAGCACATTGGACCTCAAAATACAATCTAAATCACATAGTATTTGTCGAGGGAGGATAGTTCCGCAAAATGGAATCATTTGTATGATTCATAGCCTATTATTTGTATTATTCTCCAGGAGTTGAAGCCAATTGCATCACTGCCTCACAGCCGTTCACAATGGTGCATATGTTCACGTTTACGTACAAGTATGATCCCAGCTATACAGCCTACATGTTTACTTAAAATCTAAATATGTGTGGCGGGGTAATGTTGTCCCAACCGTTTGGTATAACTAAAATTGTCGTATTGCCGATCTTCGCTTACATTGATTTAGAGATCACCGGAACAGTGTAAGCACAAACATCCCCCAAAATAATAATATAATAAAAAGCCCGTCATGATGAACTTGAGAGCTTCCAAATTCCTTCGTGTAAAATGTAAATGAATGTAGTTTTCATTTCATTTCCAAGCACTGTTTGCATGATTAGTTCACAGACCTTACGCATTGACGTTATTTTGGAGGGCAAACAATGAAACACTGTACGCACGATGTATATTCCGTACGCGCTCGTAGAACACGAGCGTGTTCCAACGGTACTCAAATCAACTGTCTGCTTTATTATTGTTAAGTTGTAAGAAACCCACTTTCCTTTGCCTGAGTTCTCTGTCGACATACGGATAAGGTCTATCGCTAGATTTTCTATGACTTTTCTTTTTGTCACTTGTGAAAACTCAATTTAATAAATCTTGGTAAACAATTAAACATTAGCAAATGCAAATGAGTATTCCACATCAACTGTTTGAAATAGTTTCTTTGAACGAAATGACAGCCATCGAGTTTTTGTTATCAAATTTTTCTTAAAACAGTTTAAGAGGGAAGTTTTACAACTATCCTTGCTGGTTGTTAAGAAGTATTAAGAACGGCTTTAACTCTCGTCCCATCAACATGTCGACCTATGTAAAAGTGTCTTTCTGTAGGACTACCAACAAAACGAAACAAATTAAGTTAGCCTTATCTTAAAATTGTTAAGAAGTACGAAAGAGTAACACCATGGATGAATTGCCCAAAACAGAAAGTTAAAATGCATACTCTCCGTCCCTTGAAACATCGCATGATTTAAAATATGAGTAAGTATTAATCTAGAAGTCATTTTTGCCGAGGTATCAACCTGACGTTAGTCTGTGCGATGCATTTCAACTGCATTTGAAATTACCTCCAGGTTAATCTACGTTACAGCACTAGCCAGGAACTAAATGGTGACTTCATAGGGCACTTCTTTTTAAACGTCATAAGCAGTCGCCCCAAACGTACTTTGAAACAATAGCTTAATGTCACAAATTTCTTTTTATTTCTCATCCAAGTATCTTTCATGATATTTTAGGACATAAATATTGCTTTCTCAAGGTAAACCAAGCAGTTGCTCCCCGTAAATTTTACAATTAAGTGAGAAAAATAATGTCACATGATTCTCAAGAGCCATTCAAGAAATAGGATAGTCTACTATACAATTCTTTATTGGGGTGACTGCATTCTCCCTTTAATTTTGGTCTCGTTTTTCGAATATAGTGCAGATGGGTTGTATGAGAAAGATAACAAACTCTGCAAAGCAAACCTTCACTCATCTTTGCCTATTTTACAGTATAATAACCGAATGGCAACTAAGATCGATTACATTGGTTGCCTGAAAATCATGACACTAGGAATGATGCCAATACATCATACAGTCATATATGGGTGAGAATGGAGCGAATTGTAACAACTCATTTCGCACAAGCAAATGGCAGTTCTGGTTGTTCCTTGCTCTTAATTCCCTCCATCACATTGGACGAAGTTAGTGAGTCGGTAGACTCATTATTGGTGTGTGTTACCTTATTATATTGTATTCTTTTGAGTCTTAAACACAATGGCAATTCTGGTTTTGTATCCATTTTAGATATGATTTTGAAGAAATAATTCATGTACTTACCATTTCCTTGCTATGACAGGTCACCCTAGAAGTAATCAATAAAGTGTCAAATATCTCCACCTTCACACTCTCCATAATGCATGAAATAGATATAAAATCAATTCATAAAAAATTTAATTATTTAATGATACACCACCCATGCAAAATATTCTCACCTCGGTCGCTATTTGTGAATCTTTCTCACAGATAACCCAAACGTTTCCTATAAATCCTGTTAGTTACACTATCGTCCTTTCCTCCAGCAAACAATGATTTTTAACTGATTTGCATCCTCTCTAATTACAAAAAGCTATGAAGGCATGTCATCTTGCGTATTAAGTAATTAAAACTGGAAACATATGTTGTGACTGGTTAACCTTTCCCTATTCAGTTTTTCTTCGTAAAGAAAAAGATGGCGTCATTTCAAATTTTGAGACAGCGACCTGCCTAGACCATATTACATGGTAAGCTGTATTGCTGGTGAATGGGGCTTACAAAATTGTTAAATGGTTCCGGTATACTTACGTCTTCTTCTTGGGACATGAATGGTATGTGGAAAGAGGAGTGCAATGTTAATACTGTAACTGCCAGAATCGGAAAATAACGGAAGATGGCATGTTCTTAAGAACAAAGTAAGAAAGAAAGAAATCAAGGCAAAATCATAATCACAAAAGTGGGAAATTCTACGAAAAAATATCATGTCTCCTTTTTTGACCACGGAAAACACACACATCTAGAACAGAAGAAAGAACACTGAATTTGACCTTTGAAGAGAGGGAACCTTGCCACTGTGGCCTTACCTTTCACGTGAGTGTTTTAAGCTGGCTGCTTCTCACGCTCTAAAGAGAAGGCGAAGTATTTTTCCTTGGCGAATTGGCTGAGAATCACATGCATTTGGTAACTCTGTACCGAGAGAATAGACCTTTGTCATATGACGTGACAGAGTAGAAAGTGCTCTCTCGTTGGAGGTAAGCTAGTATCATTTGCAAGTTACCCCAACAAATGCAGACAGCTGGTTCTTAACCAATCGGATAGGAGCGCAAGGTCTACCACACGCGCGTGTGAAGTCTCCGTTGTCGGTGACATGTGTTCCATTCTTTTGCCTCCAAAATGACGTCGGATGACGTCAATGCATAAGGTCTATTGTCCAGGTGGAAATTCTCCTGGTGTGGAGGTGCGGGTGTCCAGTTACGGTATCTAAGAAAAGTTGATCGAATAGTAAATTATTGCGAATACACGTGACACGGTATGTCTTTAGCACCCAGCTCCAAGTTCCCAGTGCCTATGCATATGGTCATTTTAAAGCACCCTTATATACGTTCCATCGTACGAGCTATTTACCAGAGCTCAGATCCCCCCCCCCCCTCCTGGGATCCTTCGCCTCGTGAGCTTTCGTTCTAACCTCTTATCATCATTACAAATCTGAAAAAAACTGTTATCCATTTGGCTACGGTTTCTCATTCACAACCACCCATACTCAATCCCGCCCCGACTTTCCCTACAACCGAAATACAGTATAGGTGCAACACCTGCTCGGTGGCTAGCAGGAACACCTCCCTCACCACGGGTGTATCCCACAGCAAAAAGTTCTTATTCACCGGTACGAATTTCATCTATACTTCGAAGAGTGTACTTTACGTTTTGATTTCTTAACGGTATAATCTAGTGTTTGTAGAAAGGACGAACTCACTTCCCCTCAAAGACAGAGTTAGCGAGCAGCCCTGGTCCATCAAACACAACCTTCAGCTGTCCAGGCTTTCCGGTAGTTATATACTTCAACCCCCCCCCCCATTTTACGTGGAGGAGTGGCGCAAGGATTTGCCCTACAAGGGAGCCAAGCTTCCCAACCGCAGGGCCAGTAACCCGAAGTCCGACAAGAGCCACTGGTTGCAGAAAAGATGCTCGGAAATTTGGGCTCACAAGGCGCAATAAAATGTTTGAGGTTTTACTGAAAAAAATTACAAGCTTTGGTTTTTAATTAGAAAAATTGAAACAAAATTGGGATTTTGTTGAAAGTCTTTACCCCAATTTAGAGTAAATCAAGTACCCTTAATCGTTCACGGGACGAATGGACGACGTATGGGACTACATATTTCATCGTACCCATTACAGTTCCCCGACTAAATTGGAAGCATTCCCTGATGGGTTGCGAGCCTTCCCTGACCGTCGGCATGGCCCCCAGTCCCCATCTGTCTGCCGCCACCACTGTTCCCGTGCCTTCCAAGTTGTATCTAAACAATCTTTTAAAATCTGGAAAATATGACAGAAATTTACTTTGAAAATTTCTTGGAGGACATTCTCACTGCCACCCCCTCTACTGCGGTCATGGATATATGTTTATTCTCTTTCATTAATGGGGAATACATCGCAACGGTCTTTAGAAACGTGTGCCTTAGGTGTAATTATACTTTTAAACATTATTAAACTTTTTTCAAAAAAGACATTTTGCGGCGACCTTGGAGAGCATCTATCATTAGTGGTTCTCCATATTATATATATATATATATATATATATATAGGATATAGCCAGTATCACTATCTAAGCGGGGCGCCACCTTCAGTTGGCGCGGAGCGTACTGGTGGCGCTCCGCTTAGATAGTGATACTGGCTATATCCTGTCTACTTTCAAAGACGGCTGGACGCCAATGAGGATAAACACATAGTGGCGTATCCCACCGCCCACCAGACAAAGTGGTTCACACCTTTTTAAGTATTTTGCTTAATGATGCAGCTTAAGTCAGGCAAAACGTTTTGCATTTGGGAGTGTGAATAGGCAGACTTGGAAAAATTTTTGTCACAATGAAGAATACAGACAGACCGCAGAAAACCGATCCGAGCTCTGGTACAAAATATAAACGCGACCTTGTTGGAAGGAGGAAGGGGTCGAATAAGAAAGGAGAGTGTACAGTGGGTAGCAGATCCGCATGACATAAGAAGGCCCACAGTACCCAGTAGCGTATTTGACGAGAAATAGGCCAAAGGTCACTTGCCTCTCAGTGAACACAATATCGATGAGGATCGAAGTTATGAACTGCGTGGACAAATAAGGGTATACGGGATACTAAGACAACTGTCAGAATATTTCCTAAAAAAGGAAATAGGCCCATTGTAAAAAGCTAGGCCTTAACTTTTTTACATGATTTTCGAATCTGCCGGTTTGATTTCATGAGGGATAAAGTGTACAGTATCACCCATCCGATTGCATGGGAGATTTACCCCCATCTCCCCAGGATAGCCGCCCATGCTTATCACCTAGTTGATAATTACCAGCCGTTGGAAAAGTGTATTCCTTCTGACATATAGCTTGTTTTCCTTTGAAGATTTAGGATAGCCTGCACGTTCCTAAAACATCTGGCACTTTGTGCCGGCTAGGCATGTCCCCTATATGTCAGATATTTTTGAAAAAAAAAACAAAACAATTATCAAAACACTCTATACTTCCACTTTTTACACCTGGTGCCAACTATACCATTACATGAAATGGCGTGTATAAAAATCTTCCAACTCCAAATTAACCTGGAGTCACTTTTCTCGAAAATGCTATTCATCCCACTTTTTCTCTTAGCCCATGTGGGGGCTTACGATTGCTTCCCATCGTTGGTTAAAAATGGAACCTATTGCCATGATTGTGCTTGGTGCTCAGCAAAGAAATGGAGTAGGGAAAATAAGCTAGCGAGCCACAGCTCGAAAAAGGCCGTGGCCGGCTCGACTTAAACCAATTGGTTAGAAACTGAGCCGTAAAACCTCATCTAGCTAACTAACTCATCGTCGGGCATCACCTTCCCTTTCCTCCGATCCTTTGCCCATAAATAAAATGTATACATACACACATAAACACACATATGCATGGTAATTTCAGAACTCAGAATTATAGACATAGGGGTCACAGACAAGGATTTAAAAGAGGACACACTCCTATTGGTAAAAATTTTCAAACCTGTGTATAATTTGAACTTAAAGCAATTGAAAAGCTTCGGAACAACAACAAGAAAATTCGGGAAGAAAGGAAGCACTACTGGATTTTTAAGCTTTACACCCTCGCTTCAACTGGCATGAATTTCAAAGACGTAAGTCTTAGTAGGAAGTCCCTGACATAGTTTTTGTGATCTGTTTTATGTTTTTTGATGCACTTTAAGTTTAACTCTAGCACGTGAACAAGGTGGGCGTATCCTTTCGAAACGTTGTGTAGTTTGATATTTATTGCCTTTGAACTTCTAAAGTTTTGAATGTTTTTACGCTTTTACCTTTTTTACCAACTTTTAACATCTTTCTTACTTTAAAGATTAATACGATCTGTTTTTTGTCATTTCCGAAGAATAAAGAGGCTGATAGCAACGATATTCCTTTAAGAACTTCCAAAATCCGCTTGGATTCAATAGACTAAATTTTTAAATTTTAAATAAATGAATAAGCCACTAAAAAGGAGTCAACTGCTTGCCAAAAAGTTATTAAAAGCATCTAAAAACTTAGAGCTTTCGTCTTTTATTTCAGACTTCTTCAGCGTGTATGTAATTAAATTAATTAAAATAATGAAGTTGGAACTGATATATTCTATTAAGATTTTACTTTTCTTGTCCTAGTGCATGTGTAATTTATGTAGCAACTTGTTCCCGAAATGCAATTTGCAGTATGTTGGGTCTACTGCAACAGAATTCAAAGTAGATCTAGAAATCATAAACCATATCTCCTGTATAACACTACGGCGGAGGCACAGAGGGTCGGGACCGATCAGGGTTAGGTTTAGGGTTAGGGTTTTAGCCAATCAGAGTTAGGCTCTAAATATACAACATGCATATGCATGTTTCAAAGCGATCAAATGCTCTCATATGAAAGCGTACAAATCTTCCTAACTTATTGTGCCACCGTCGCCCTCATAATCGTGGCAGGTACAAATTAACAGTTCACTACATTCTTCTCCTCATCAGCTGTCGGATATAAAGTTAATTATTAAAAAGCAGACTTATAGCAAGTCTAATACTTTGAATACTTTGAATTATTTTGAAGAAGACCCAACATACTGCAAATTACATTTGGCAGATTGGAACAAGTGGCGACATAAATTGCACACCTTAGTTCAAAAAATTAATAAGCGGTAATGTCTTTTTTCCAAAAAACTTTAATTTTCCTCAAATATTTCGCTTAATGAAGAGGTGCACATGTAGTACAAACATATCTTGAAATTCCAAAAGCAAAAGTTACGTAACATAGCGATTACGTAAAGGCGCACGGTGTACCAGTAGTCGGGCAGTAGTTAAGCAGTATATAAATGCGCGTGAAACGCTACGGGATATACTTAAAGAAAGAAATACCGCTTACTAACAGACTAAGCCAAGATTCTTACTATGGCCAAAGATGTGCTTTTTAAAGTGGAGGATATTTTCAACTTATTTGCATTTTCTATCTGAACCGCTTTTGAAATTGCCATTGATTATAAAGAATTTTACATTGTCAATCGAGTGATTAGGGCCTTTAAATGATTGGCGACAGGCAAGCCAGCGAGGTTACGCCGGATGCTGCATAGGTGATTGTTGAATCTTAACCTAAATTTGGTTAAAGGTAAAGCGTTGTTATTATGAATACTCTTAAAGGGAAAATACAGTCACCCACTTGGTGTTAGTATGCCCCGTCACTCTAGTTCATGACTGGCCTATTTTGATCATGTGACAATATTTTTGTTAGTGAATAGTGACATTTAAGGAGAATTTCGTCTTGTTTTATCTCTTGTTTGTAATAGCTATTGTCAAAATGTCTTCAGAGGTGTTGTAATGCAATAAGAGGAGATTTGCAAGAGTTTTCTGATTTTTCAAAGCCAATTTTGGGGCGACTGCCTATTGCCTTTAATTGTATCAAAGAAGCGGAAACACAACTCAAGAACGAGGAATTTTACAGACCCCTACCTTCGGATCCCACGGAAACTATGAAGAAGATATTATATGAATTGCTATACAGAACCGTAAATCCCCACGTACAGAGCGCGGTCAATGACCTCATCCCCCAACCCTACTTCCCTTCTACACCCTACCAATGATGCACAAACTAAAGATATCCTACAGGTCGATTACCGATATATATATATATATATATATATATAGCTAGCTTAATTCCCAGTACTGATAATTTGATATCTTGTTTGGAAATTTGTCTTGATTTTAATAATTTTGTCTTCGGGGAGCAGCATTTCTTACAAATTCATGGAACATC
>WURT03456252.1:0-19140 GCA_009936505.3 Holothuria glaberrima
GTGGAATAACAGGTCAGTGTTTAACCAATCAGAATGCAGGATTCTCAATAACGGATGGCTAGAGGTGGTAGAATCACCCTTAAACTGTTAACAGTACAAGAACAATCAGTATACAAAATATCAACTTTTGATACGCTTGATCAAACAATGAAATTAGTCTCTAGTGACATTTGCAGATGATACTGCTTTATTAGGTTGATATCAAAAAATAGTGATAGGGCATATATGGGACAAAATGCGGAAAAAAATTTTAATGATAAGAAGACGAAATGTTTTTTTTTATTTTAATAAAGTCAAAGTTTGTTCTACATGCACTGGATTTTAATGAGGGCACGGTTGAAATCCTATAGTGGTAATGTAAATAATCAACTTTCCTGGAATGAACACGTGGATGCTTTCTTGAAAAAAACTGAATGTTTTTGTTTGTACATTATAACCTGATTAAACGTACATAAAAATAGGCTTTCTTTGTATAATGATTTAGCTATAAAGCCACATGATGGATTTCAATGTTGGTACACATCAATCTTCCAAACAATTGCATGTGCTTATGTGAACGACAACTTTTTCAAATTTCTTCTTTAATTTGTCACACAATCACCTGAAAAGTCTTCATGGAACACTGTCCAAAGGAAGAAAAATAAACACTACAGAAATGTCTGAAACCTAGTCCATCGAAGAGCGCAATTAGCCAGAACAGGTGCTGTTTAGATTATGCACTTAGTTGGTCATCAGAGTAGGAATTAGGGTGGGTAAGCATGTCCTGGGTTAGCTGTCTGGACGTGGACGATATACTCAATCTTTTCTTTTTCAAACTACCACCTATCGCTAACTCTCCCCACACCTCCAACCTTCAACACATTTCCACACCTCACCCTGCTTTCACCCCTAATTTTTCATCCCATCCCCCATCTCTGGTTTTCCATCAGATATGATTTTAAAAGAATCTTTCAACATATTATTGTTCCATTTGTCCACGCCATGTTTTTCATGCACGGCTTCTGTGGAATTGCATTGTTTCTTCATTACTTCCTCGACTTCCAGCTCTTCTCCACGTCCATAAATGAAACCAACATACTATTTTGCAGGAACCCGGTTTCTTTTTCTAATTCTCTTCATTGTACACCAGGGTGTAGCCTGCCGGGCGGTTCTTCGCCCCCTGAGATCTCTAAATCGTAGGTGAAATTTGACCTGCTTGGGAAAAAAACTACTGAAACGCGGAAAATTTCACTTTCCAAATTTTGATTTTAAAGCCCCCAAAACCTAGAAAATCGCATGAAAGGGTTCTTCTTGTTTTACAAATTCCCCCAGTAGGTCCCAGGATCTCCGCCTTGGAAGTGTTCTTATGCGGGTGTCTTTTCCTGATGATTGGAGCATATTCCTCCTATAAGATAATACACCAGCATATACGCCGGCTAAAGATAAATAGCATGATTACTTTTAATTATTAGCTAAACTCAATGAGCTGGTGACGACACTTTTTAATTGAAGGACATAAGCAGTCCCCGCAACCTTTCTGATCTTACACATATCCTCTTGTTTCACCTAAAGTATCTTCCAATTTATGTTAGAACATAAATATTGCAGATTTAAGGTAAACAAGAAGTTACTCTATAGGCAAATTTCACAACTCAGAAAAATTGTAGGGCTAACATGATTATCAAAAGCTATTCATGATGTAGGTATCCCGGGTTCACTTATTCACCTTGGGGTGACTGCATTTTCCCTTTGATTGAAATCTTTAAATCTCAGTTTGTTTGGATAGAATACCTGCAACTTTAAAATCTAAAAATGTGTCATCCCCCGCCCCTTTCGCCTGAGAGACATGTCGTCCGAAAATGTTCTTGCAAGGCTTACACTTCTGCTATACGCCACCTGATGGGGGCTCCCCCAGGGGTGCACTAAGAGAGTGACCAGACAACTCCCACCCTGACAACTCCCCCGGACATGTAGCGGCCCGAACATTTCCCACCCAGGCTATTCCCACCTCAACAATTCCCACTCCGGACAATTGGCAACCTAGACAACTCCCACCCGGATAATTCCCACTCCGGGCAATTGCAATCCGGACAGTTCCCTTCCAAACAATCCACACCCAGGAATAATTCACACTGTCACAATTCCCCATCCCAAATGGCTCCCAGCCATGCCATTTGCCCTGAACAGTGACCAGGACGATTAACCCCATGACATCAAACCAAACTGTGTGGCATAAAATGCAGGCTAAAAATCTAGCAAGAAAGGTTTGAACTGCTTTTGATATCACACTTTATTGTTTCCCACTTTTCAAGCAAAGTAACATTTTGATAGAAACTGACAACATGACAACCAAAGGTTCCTTATAGCCCCTTTAACTCCTCAGCGTTTCGGTTAACACACGTTTTAAAATGTTGTGCTGCTTTACCGAACACAGGCCCGTACGCAGGGGATGGGAGGAGAGGGGTTGGGTTCTAGTGTAAAAGACAAACCTTCCCCCTTTGAAACGAACCTTCCTTTGAAATCGAACCGCATTTCGAACTATATAGGCGATTCGCCTTGTATTTTCTCTACCCTTAGCGGTGCATGTACTGTCTTCCAATGCAAATTTAACTTAGGCTTATTCAATATTTACATTTATTCTAGTTTTATCATAGTACGTTCAGTTACGTCATGCTCAATAGCAAACTCGCTCGCTTCCGTCGTGCGCGATATTATTGACCCAAGTTTCTGCCATGTAGAAAGTCACGTTATACTTTTGTACATTTGTTCTTTTTTGTACACCTAGTCCTATTTAAATCTTAGCCTTCAGGATCATTGAAGATGCTGTCTTCTGAATTTCCACACCCTAAACGAAGATTGGTCTATTTGAAAGGTGATGAAAAACCATCATACCATGATCGTAATTTGAAAGTTTAGAACCTGGGAAATTAAATATAAGGTATTTTTTTTTTCTGAATTTGATTTTCATTGCAGACAGGCTCTTATGTAGAGTCCAGTCCTAAAAAAAGACTAAGAAAGTACTAAGAAAAGACTGCATTGATCCGACTGATAACGGATGTTGATGCCCAAACTATATGATGCACTATACCGAGCAAATACCTACATTTGGGCTTAAACCTTGTAAACGTATCTCACAACCTGGAAGTAAGTTTATGACAATCAGGGATGATAACCACATTGGGAATGGCACTCAGGGGTGTCATTTCCGGGTGTGCGGGTGATACTCCCCAGATATTTTTCAAAGTTCGATTTCTCAGAAAAGTTTTGAGGTTCGTAGGGAAAAATGTCAGTTTCTTTTGCAAGCTATGCCAACTGTCCAAAAAAAAAATTATATCCGAAAATTTTATGAGCTCAACATTTTAAGTGAATCATTGTCTCATGGATATATTACTTTGGATACAATTAACCAGGGACGTAACCATTCCTAGGTGTAACTGTAATGTGTGTGTTGGGTGGTTTTATATTTTTAGGGCATTAACCACAAGTCGATTGTTCTGTGTCAGTGATCCCTACTACACTATTCGGGAAGCCTTTGCTTTTTGACAAAATACAAACCTTCGGGGAAATAGTTTTACCGTATTTATACTTGTCTGCTATGAAATGGGCACCATGTCCGACACTTTGATATAAAAGCATTTTAGAATGTGGCTCAACTCAACCTGACAATCGTTAGGGATGGGTTGTAGGTATTCGTGGTCAGTTGCGTCAGGTGGCAGTCGGATTGTAGGTGAACCACGCAACACATAATGTCGGGATTGATATCAGTCTATCTACTTTTCATCAACCACGCATAAGGGCAAGTACATAGACTTTTTACAACTGTTGGCTAATTCATAAAAAAATGGGTCGCAGTTTTGTCTGCGACGGCTGCATACTACCATCACTTCATTCATCTGCGACACGACTCCCACCCCTTCCAGACTCCCCTCCCCGACTCTTCTACGAGTATCAAACAGATTGATATTTTTCAGGGGTTCATGGTATAGATTTTCAGATCGCAATATATCTGGACCGAAAGTCGATTAGAAAACAAAATTTGGAACACACTTATCCGACCCGTCTGCCACACAACTGGTTTATGCTGCCCAGTTGTAAGTCGGGTGGGTGCAGTGTGGGTTGGCTTATCACTTACTCAAATCGTGAAGTCGGAGCGCTTTTGCGTTAACTGTAAAAACTTAAAAGTGCGCACATTTTGAATTACGGTGTTCGCGAAGGAGGCTCGCCCTATTCCATAGGCTTACTCCTTTTGTAGATGTAGACGCTTAAAGTGCCAATGCCCTTTGCCTTGTTCATGAAAAATTACCCATAAACATTTCATTGATTTTCTAAAGTACCATATACTCCACTACCTTCATAATCGATTCTATCTAATTTTTCACTGTAATAAAAAAATTGAGAGGGACTTGCCCCAGACCACGGAAAAAATCAAACATTGAAGAAAGAACCATGGGACAGGATATGTGTTCCTATATCCTGCCCTGTGGAAAGAACACTTGTCATGCAAATAGGGAAAATAGAAATACTTTTATCGAATGAAAAAATCTGTACTTAAAAAAAAAAAAAAATATGCCACCATTTAATGACTCAAAATTTGTCCCATCGCTGTTTTCTTCGAAGTTCATCGATCGCCCTGTTTAAATATGTTTCGGGACTCTGGGTTACTTTCTGTAGAACATGTCGCTGGTCATAGCTTACTATAAAATCTTCCATTGTCATTGAAACCACCAATGTCCCATGGCCATTCGCGGTAGAGGGCTTAGTTTCCCCCTCCCCTAGAAATTTCCATAGCAAATTTTTATAACCATTTTATCACCATTCATCTATGTAAATTATCGAATTTTTTTAAGGTTGTAAGATACAACCGGATAGTGCCACTTTCGGTACCGTTATATGGGAAAGGCCCTTAGCGAAAAGGTTGGGCGTGGGGTGGGGGTAGAGTCCTCACCTTGAGGATTTCTTTCTTAGCCTTGTTATTACTCATTTCCCTAAACAGTCTAAAAATAGGACTTTTCAGCGACCTTCGCAAGCACCCACTCTGACTACTAGTTCTTAAAACTGTTGTTCCAAAGACTCTGGAAACCCTACAAAAATTTGTTCTACCTTTTTCTCAAGCCCTCATTATCAATCCCAGCAAACTGTTAGTTATACGGAATAAGAATATAGTTTAAAAAGTAAATTGTAATTTTGTGGTCTGCCCACCTTTTGTAATTTGAAGGTAAAATGCATCATTTTAATGCATTTAATTTCAGAAATGCCCCAGAGCTTTCGGGGCTTTGCTCCTGCACCCTACCAGAGACGGCAGATAGACCCTAATCAGTTAAGAGCTCCTTGTCCTGCGGCGCCGTCGGTGACGTTTGACAATCCACCCGGGTTTGTCCAGTCACTCACTTCTAGAAATGAAATCCTGCTCTTGAGCATATTGGTAATGTTTCGAAAAAAGATTGAGTAGCCTTGTCTATTTAGAAGACAGCCGCCAAAGTATGTTCAAGCATATGAATGATTTATATTTTAACTGTATGCCAAAATTAATTAGGTTTTGAGGCAGGCCTAACGTTACCTCAATTGAAATTAGTCGTTTCTGGAGTGTTTTGAACCCTAAATTTATAAAACATGCAATAACAAAATACTGAAAAAGCCAATTCTATGTTTAGATGGAACTTTGAAACTAATATAAATCAATACAGTGCATTTTACCGGCAATCTTGGATAAGTCCTTGACAATTTGTCACTGTTCGCTACCCGTCAAATGATGTTAAAGCTCTGCTAGGATTGTGTAAGGACCCCTCCCTCGTCACGTCTCTAGGACATTTTGAACATGATACAGCTCTAACCTCTTTCTTAACTACTGAGCTGGATCTGTCTGATGCTAGTTTTGACATACGAAAGCTTTGGTCGTAATGTTACTGCAGACCTGCGGCTGATAAAAGAGGATCAGAGCTGACGCTCAATGAGCTCTGATCTCGGTTGGACATCCCATTATAGTTCAGGGCCGTAGCCTGGGCGAAACTTCTATGGGACACTTCATAGCACTATCTAAGCGAAGCACCAAGTGCCTATACAGATAGCCGACATCCGGGCAGACCCTTCCCCTTTCACCTATGCAAGAGAATTATCATGGGAAAGGATGCTGAGGGGAGGGGGTACATGTAAGCCCTGGCTTTGATGTAGAATTGTGCTATCGATGGCAAACATAATTATATCTTTACAAATTGTACTTATCTGATTATTTAGTGCCATTCTTCTTTGTTTAAGAAGTTACTGCTGTACCAGCTTTTAAAAGAGCTGCGGCTCATTGTAGCAGCTAATTGGAGTAATGGGTACTTTAATTGGGAACAGCAGTTGTCCCCTAAAAACTGCGGTAGCTATGAATGATTTTAGTAAAGTCAAAATTTTGCCTCATGATGATAATTTGTGATGTCCTTCTCCTACAACTCACATTAACCGCTTTTGTTTCCTTTTGAAATTAAGACGCTTATTTGACTTTGAACATTTACTCTTCTCTTGCAAAGCATGTTGTACGAAGATGGCTTATACTGCCAAGTCACCCTGTGGCAGTCAGACAGTGATCACACGTTGGTAAAAAGTACAACCGCTTTCGGAAAAAAAAGCCCCAAAGAATATGCACAGACTGTAATTAGTGGTACAAGAATGACATCAGAAATTATTGCGCAATCTATCATTTTAAATGGAGTGAATAAGCTTCAACAATTTATATCTTAGCTCAGAGATGTCCCAAGAAGATGGGAGCTGGACCATTTTGATGCATTTTTCAAGTTTTGTTACATATAGTTTTGGGAATTGTAGATCTTAGGTACACTTGGTCTGATCCATGTAGGGCTTGACATATCATCCCCTGTGGTTCCCGCAAACTGCCATCATCTGTTGGCACCACTGGCTACAAACTAGTCTTCTTCAGTAGGTGCCCACTTTACGGTACCGGAGTTCCCTATACCAGGATTCCTGGCCACGGGCTTTCTCTTTATCCGGTTTTATCAGGGTCAATGGCAACATAGCCGTCATAATTATGTCCCTACAACCGCGCCTGGTTGTCTCACTTCCCTTTGAGAAATCTTCTGACATTAGCAGGGGCCTAGGTGGGAAAAATGGTTCTGCAATTTTCTATTTAAAAGTGTGTTCACGTAGTAGAAATTTCCATTTTTTTTAAAAAAGGTTTCTGCCCAAAAAAAAAGAAACATAACCCAAAGCTTTCCCCACCCCAGGCCATTCCATCCACCGTGACCAATGTTATCGAGATGGTTTGACGAAAAAAGACACGTTTATTTTGTTTCTCGTTATTCTATTTCTGTAAACACGCCTGTCTCCATCTCTCCTTTTTTCTTTCAAAAATAAAACAATAGCTTTCTTCACAACATTTTCCCCTTCTTCGACAGCAATAATACTGCCGACCACTTTTATCCCTCTGTAATCTGAAATGAAATAAGAACAATAATAAGAAAAAATAAACAATGCTCCTCAATCCTGAAAATTTGCAACCATCTCTTAAAATTGGGTACCGTGATTTAAAGTATGGTAAATAACTTAACAAGCTTCATGGCAATTTTAAGTGCCACTCTACTGCACATTTACTTCCCCGCATGGCTTGAACAGTAACTTGAATAATGAAACTTTACTCTGACATTAAGTGTCTTCCTTTAAAATAAAAACTGTTTCCACAATTAATAAAAACCAAACTTACTCAAAACTTTCCAATGGACAGCCTTTGTTATACCTCTAAGAATATCTCCCTTTCTATTTCTTATCTGAACTGCCCTCACATGACCATCAGGTTCAAGAAATACCTGTATGATCCTCCCCAAAGGCCACTGACCTTTCACAGTGTCTTTTTCTACTGTTAATACAACATCATTTACTGATTAGTCACACTTTTTCTCTTTCCTTTTCTTTCTCTGATTCAGAGTGGGCAGCCACTCCCTAAACCACCGATTCGAAAAAAAAAAAATGACTCGTAAGTTTTGTGCACCATACGCCCACGATTCCTTGGGTCACACCTAGTAATATCAAAACTTTCAGACGCAAACCATCCCCCTATTGATCCCTGTAAGAAATGATTAGGGGTGAGTCGTGTGGGATCTTTCGCTGATGCTGATATATATGTTAGAGAGCGTGGCTTTAAAATCTACTCCGCGCCAACAAAAGCAGAATGCAGTTCTTCATGTGTAAAATCTGCACCTTGCAGGATGGCATCAATAGCTCGTTTAGCAGATTCAGTTAAACTTTCATACACTCCCCTAAAGTGGGGTGTTAAAGGAGGAGTGAATGTCCATTTTACCCCCTTTTAGAAGTTACTTCCTGAATCCTTGTCTCCACCATGATCAAAATGAGGACTAAGGGTGCTCTACAAACTGTTTGAATTTTCTACACCATTATTCTCAAATGTCTTTTATCATCCTGAAATGCTTCTTGTTATTTTTGGTGTATAATTATGAAGATCATTTCTGCCTGATGATTTTTTCACCCTGCAAGACACCTTTAATTAACCCGACTGTTTTTGCTGATGCACGACAGTTGACCCTTGTCGATCTTAACCAACTTTCAAATCTATTATGATGTAATCTCCAATTTTCTGGTTGTAAACTATTGCATTGATTCCTGCGTGCTACCAAGGAAGCTATGTATTTCCTATCTCTTGAGACAGAACCATCTGTCTCTACTTTGTTTACTGGTCATTTGTCAGAATTCTGTTTAAGATATTCTGGGCCATTCCACCAAACATAATCCTCCTTTAACCTTTAGACTGAGATACCACGTGATAAAATGTTTGCTGGATTAACCTTTGTTTTCTATGTAACGCCACTGACTTGGGGTTTGTCTGTTGCTGTATCTCTCCTACTCTTTTAGCAACAAAAAGTTTAATGATCTACTTCTTTCTCTGATCCAACACAACACATTAGTGCCATCACTCCAGAAATGTCTCAACACATCTGTTATGGATTTGGAAGTTTTAAGCCAAACATCACTGCCATTAATTCAAGTCGTGGACTCGTGGCATACTAATACTTTTCAGAGGTGCAACCTTTCACGTTTGACTTTTCCAGTATTTAGATCTGTACACCTAGTGTATGCTACAGCAGCATATGCATCTTTTGATGCATCCGCAAATACATACAATTTCGTGCGATAACCCATTAACCAACACCTCAAACTTTTTTTACAATAGGATGGAGTATTTGCTCATTCAACATGGTTCCAGATGCCCAGATTTACTGCAGAAAGATTTTTCCCCTACTTTACAATGCCAGGTTGGTCAGATAGTCAGTCTGCTATTTGACTTTTATGAACTTCTTATAGTCATGTCTTTACACGCGTGACTTTGACCAGCCCTTTAAAAAACAAATATACCCTGATCTGCAACCCGAATCAGACCCTGGGTTTTTACAGAAGGCCCCTCATTATCTGTCACTTTGACTTCTCTGTCACTTTGACTTTTTTCCCTCAACTCCTTTGGTATCTCAGCCATGACCTCTTTCGAGTTAGACAACCATTTCCTAGGCTTAATGCATACCCTTGCCCAAAGTTCTATTAACTCTTGATACAGTTTTTCCCACATACACCGTCCCTGACTGACTCCATCCAGTCGTCGATGAAGTTGTTTTCCAACAATTGCAGTTGTAGCTAAGAGGTAGGTTTTTTCATGCATTTTTGCATTTTGTTGAATGGCAACTTTTGAAATAAAGGGTGCGGCATTGACCCCGAACACCAGCCTGTTAATTCTAAAATTTACAAAATTTTACACATAGGTTTGTCTTTATTAGCCAACATTATCTGAAGATACACCTCCGATATGTTGCATATTACACCTACTTTTTTACGTCTAAATCTCGGTAAAACATTGGACAAATCATTCTGTAATTATGGACTACTTAGTATCAGGTCATTTAAGGACACTGTTTTGTACCCTGCTGACGCATCATAGGCAATTCTTACTTTTGTGGTGTCTCTGTTCATTTTTATTACCAGAAAGTGAGGTATGAACCATTGCTGCTTGAGGACGATTTCATGTTCCCCTACCTTTCGAATATAATTCTTACTCAAGTACTCTTTAAGAGAGTATCTTTGTAGGCATCTCCTAGACCTTGATCTTTATCTATAAAGACAATTTCTTTTCTAAACCACGTATTCAGATCGCGGTTAGCTTTTATCATGCTACCCTCAACATCATCTTTTCAGGAAATTTTAATTTGATACCGGGTGCCCTCAACACATGTCATGGACTGTGATGTTCCCTCGTATCCTTTTATTTCTTCAGGTGTATGGAATGAGACAAATTTCTTTCCTTTTACCCCTAGGCTCTCTACCTGCCAACAACAATGTTGTGTCAACAACTGATCCATCAACTTGACAGCATATGAAAGTATTTACTGTCCTAACATGAAATCCCAGTACTCTGGAACATTACAGACTGGGCCTACACAGGTTTAGCCTAATGGAGTAAGACGAGCTATTGGTTCACTTTTATTTCCCCTTCGTTCCTCAATAGCCACATGTAGACTAATTCCGGATAATCTACCACTATTAAAATATTTATTTTCTCTATACTAACGTTAACTTGATGTGTTCACAGTCCTGAGATGATCTCCTCCACTGAACAGGTTTCAAACTTCCTGTCACATTATAAGTAGCCAAGGCGTCAACGTTGTGCTTCTTACCACCTTCTACTGGTGAAACTTCAAGCTCTGCTGGGAACGCCATGAATCTTTCTGTCTTCCCAATCCGCTGTTATTCCCAGTTCAGATGTTACATCAACGGTTACATAAGTTTGTTGGCTTTCATCTTCTAACAGCACCTTTTCCTCTTTGGTTTTGTTACCTCCAATAACTAAAACTGGAACGGTGCGCTGGGAAATGTTCCTAGATTGATTCATGAGGTTATGTTGAATGCAATTATCATTTGGCCTACGCTCAATGCTAGTACCACTTTCACCGATCTGATCCCTTTCCAAGACTAATTCACACCTTACACTTGTTGCTTAAGCCTATGAAGTAGCCTGTTTTGATCTTTAGTACAACCGCCTGAGTTACAAAACATGACGCGGGAGCATTGCCTGGCTAGATGCCCATGCAACTTGACCCAAGCATTTGGAACAAAAACTTATTATTTGCTGCAAGATCCAATCCGGTGTTAATTCCGTTCTTTTGAACTTTAAACATTCCCAAAGCCTGTGACTTGCTCCTTCGCAACTTACACACTTACTCTGGGATGACTTGCTGTCATTATTTTTACCCCATATTATAATCTCTTATTACTTGTATTTTCTTTCACTCTACCTTCTCCGGTCCTATTCCACCTTATCACACCACCACTCTCTTTAGCAAGTCCTGTCCCAAACATTGTGCTGTAAATGGCTACCTGTCCCGTGAATTTCTACAAATCCTCAAATGTAGGTTCTCTCTTAGATAGCATTTCATGAGCCACACTTACCCATTTACCCTGCACGTATTTAGGTAGCAGTGTTTGGAACTTTAACAAATTTGTTGTACTGTTTAAACCACTCATATAACCCAAATTCGTAAGGCCACATAACAATTCTTCATCGCCCCTACTAGGCTCCGCGGTGCCTCTATGTCACTACCACCCACTTGCCTTCTGGTTAGGTTTGTCATTAGGGCATTTCACACCATGTGTGATTGGCCAAGCTGTGGTCCTAAAATGGACAAGGCTTGCTCATAACCTTGTGGCCCTAATAAGCTGCAAATTTCTAAGCATTGCCTAGCCTTCCCTATACAAAACCGTGTCAGAGACTGTAGTTTAGTGTTATTACTTAGTTTTGCTGCAGCATTGGTTTGAAAACTGGGGTGTTCTCAAGGATATCCCTGGATTCTGGCACTGCTGCTTTAGGCGGCTCCAAGACAAATTTTAGGGCATCAGAAAACCCCATTGCTTTAATAGGTGTGTTGACACTCGTGGTGGTACTGTCATTCTTTTCGTATGGAAAATTTGCACCTTCGCTTTCATTTCATTGATGTTCAACCCCAATGAGGGTTGATGCAGTTTCTCCGTCCGAAATAATGTTCTTTGTGCTCTTATACTCTTAGCCTGCTTTTCGGCATACAGTTTCTGTACCACCTTTGTATACTTAACTTCAGTGTCATCAGATACTCTTCATACCCTTCCTTCCAACCTTCTGCTTCTTGGAACTCATCGTCACCTTCTATTACATTAACTAATCTCCCATGAACTTCTTCCAGTGATGAAAAACGTTCTTCAGCTCCTTTTAATACTGATGCACTAGTAATGTTGTTGATTGAGTTAATTGTTCTTGTTAATTGTCCCTTTTTGTTTTTCGTAGTTGTTTGCTCTTGATACTACAGGCTAGGCTTATATAAGTGTTACTGTGACGTCTCCGGCCCTTGGCCTGCAACTAAATTGTTCATTAATGTTAAGTTTGGCCTTCACCACTGTGGGCTTACTGATTAACAAAGGTAGCCTACACTGACGTATCGCTTCGACTTCGTTATTAATAGCCAAATGTTACGTAGGATGTTTATAACTTATTTGGTGAACTAAGTTACCTTTGCTCGATAGGTGTCCGCATTCTTTTAACTCATATTTTTTGAACCAGGATCTGCTACTATTTTTGTTATCGAGATTGTTTGACGAACAAAGAACAAAACGCATTTATTTTGTTTCTCGTTTTTCTATTTCTGTGACCCCGCCGGTCTTTATCTCTCTTTTTTTTTCTTTCAAGAGCAGCGCCAAACAATTCTGCTTAAACAAGACATTTGTTCACAACAACCACTGCGAAATAATTATTCGTACACTTATTATTACATGCGCTACGAGCAAAGCAATGTACACGCTTGGCTTTGCCAAAGATCTTGCAATAGACCCTAGTTAGGCTACAAGAAGGGCATTGACTGAAGGACTAGGCTACAGTAGGGCCTGTCCTTGGTAGTTTTGGTAGCCTAACAGTAAAAGGCAAGCACATCATGCTGTTTCCAGACCTTTTGACACACAGTCGTGTCGTGGTTAAGATATCACTTTGTCACTGAAGCTGACTAACTTTATAATTTCGCCTACGATGCACAATGATCTTGTTTGAAGAGGACACAAAATTGTAACTGAGTCAATCAATCTGCGTTACTTTTTATCATATCTCAGAAAAAGACTTCCGCGTTATGCCCAAAGGGGCTCTTAATTGGTATTGAGCCACTCCCAGTGAAGCGATAAACTATCCAACAATCCTCTTAAAGGAAAGGTCAACATAACTGTGAAACAGATGGTGTTCGCTGGCATGCACGAACTAAAAGTTTTTTTTTTATCAATACATACCGCAGTGAAAAAAGAAAACAAGCCACACACAGATACACAAAACCAAGTGAAGAAAAGTCAGCAACTCTCACAATCACATGTGAGGCTTTGATAACGGGTGACACCAGGTGATCCTCGGAAGGGAAGACAGCTCGTATCTCAGTAATTTTTTTCTGGTTTCATTTGGGAGCTTGACGGATTCTTTTAAACATGTAATCCCACGTGGTGAACACTCGTCCCCCCGACTTACATAATTATGATCTCAACGTGGTCAGATTCTTTCATAAAAATCTCAAAATTTTGAAATTTTTCCCTTATAAAACCCATTTAAAATTTTTTTGCAATAAAGCTTGAAGTACCATATTTTTCTGAAATAGGCAAATTATTTCATATTTTTCTTAAATAAACCTAGATTTCTTTTTCAATTTTACTCAATATTAACTCAAACGTTACAACTTTACTCAGTAAAAGCCCTCTATTTGCAAGGGAAAAATATCGCGGTTTCGATCTTACTGGTAACCCGTCACGCTCGACAGCCATTTGGATTGGTGCCCCCGGTGGGGGGGGGGGCTTAGCTACCTTCCGTTCTACATATCCTAGCGTCACCACTCGATTTAATTGATAAAAAGAGATGCACTTGGTTAAGAGTTTGATATAAACAAGACCGTCTTAGTTTCAAAAAGAAACATCGATGAAGAATGAAGCGTTTTTGCATTTTGTGCAAGTTTAGTTCTACAGAAACAATTTTCAAATGAGGAAGGCAGAGGCAGGCAGTGACGTCAATGCAACTAGGTTTATAACTGAAATATGTGAAAGAGAAGGTGGAACAGTGAAACATTTTCAACGGGACCATAGTCACCGGTTCGGAGGCTGGAATTATTTCACGTCATCAAGTTACCTAAGAACTAGGAAGGTTAATGGTTAAGTCCCCACCCCCTATTACAAAACCTTAGACGTCACTGTCAGACAGATCGTTTAATCTCATGCAAGCAGCTGTAAAGGAGAAACAGAATGCCCGGTAAGAACCGAAATCATGAGGCCTCTTCAGCCCTGTATTGTGATTTCGACCAGCATGGCTACTAGGAAAAACCTTCTTTTACGTGGTGCGAGTCTCTGCTCTCAATTTAAACGTACATGCACCATTAATTTAACCTCTCTAAAGAACGACTTTCGTCTGCGTCCCCCCACTGGCCCAGTTTACGTACTCAGTTGTTCATGGATATATTTAATGCCGAGCAAAGTGAGTGCCTAAGGATGTTTTGGGCTTAGCAACTTCATGGTAATCCTGGGATAGGAGGTGAAGAGAAATTTAAAAGGCATGACTGTGCCAAATAATAAAATGTAACGCCAGGAAGGAATTAATTATTGTTAATTGACGTTAAGGAAATGGTCTTGTCCTTGCCGGGGTTGGAAATTGGGGTTTCCATTGTCGCCTGCAGAAGTAACATTCTTGTAAAAACTTGCATTCTAATTTATTCAGGCTTCTTACGTATGAAGACGTCGATAAGCTGTGAATTTGCCAGATATTTCCCTTTGAAATATCCAGTGTGTCTTCTTGTGATATTGCCTTGCCGCTGGAAGTCTTTTTCTGCCTTACTTAATGGGTTACTACTACAAGAGCATTTTCTGTAATTTCCATACATGTGTCAGATGACTAAAAGGCCATCCATGAACTTGATAAAATATACGGACGGTTAGATGACGGACATATATATATCAGACATATTGTTAGGCCAATCTGTGCGGGATTTACACACGCCTTTATGTATGACTGTTAGGACAGTTTCAAGAACTTTCATTTCCACATGTTTTAAAGACAGGACACGTAGCATCGAAGGGGCACATTCCCCAAGACCCAAGCGGTAACTTAGTAATAATGTCGACAATAATCCTTTTACTGGAAAAATATTATCCTGCGTCTTCCTGCCTCTCCAACTTCCTGCAAGTCATTCACCGACAAATCTCAGAAGGATGAAGCACCTTGAGGTTTCCCCCTTATCCACCAGTAGCTTTGAAGTCAGTCTGGCACGTGTGGTCGCTCCCCTATGACCAAATAACAGCTTCGTGTTTTACAAAAATGATTCCTTGAAGGACCCTAATCTTTATTTAATGGATGGTGCGATGGACAGCGTACCAACTTTTGTTTTTGGACGTTGACCCCTTCAAGTAAATGTTTATTGACCAACCGGTGACATACACTTATTTTGTCGTGATGTAATCGTGTAGTCAGTTAAAGGAGGAATAGAAGCTTTCAAGTGCTATTAGCTACAAGTTACCAGTCAAACCCGTTTAACTTCCAAGGAGAATATATGCTCATGTTATCAAAAACGTGACGAGACAATCCATCGAATTTGTACCTGATTTGAAGGCTTATTGAAGTATTCAGCAGTTTAAACAAGTTCTGTGTGAAGTTGCTTAAAAGTACAGAACAATACATATGAAATTAACCTCAACATTTGCACATTTTTAACGAGCAGTGAGTAATATTCTAATTTGTCCATATTCTCCTCTTCAAACAAACAGCACCTAGCCTAGAGTTTCTCCCCTTTTAAAGTACACCACAAATTATCTAGCTTTAATTATGAAATTTTAAATTACATTTTTACAAATAAGGAATGTAGCATTTTGCGACGGCTTTGCATAATTCTTCAAAATATTAAATTCATTTGGCAACTATTTTACTTTTCAACCATCTTGGGTAAAGGTCCAGATATGAAGTTTTGCCTGCTCATCTTAAAATATAAAAAAAAACATATAAAGTAGTCGTGCCAAAAATATTTAAAAATGACTCGGGAAAAAAATGCAGAAAAGCTTTCAACGGGGTAGAAAATCAAGAAGAAAACGGGGGAAGGGGGATAAAGTTCTGCGGATTGTCTACCTGACTTCGAAGACAGGCCAGTAGCCAGACAATATCCTGAAGGGAGGCGAGATTGCCCTCCAGGCGGACTTATATTACTCCTGCACCTGTACTGGCTGCTCCCTAACAGAGTATTTATGTGGAAAAGAGGCATATATACGATACCTGTTGCGACGCAAGAGGCAAGAAAGCTTTCAAAGGGGTATGGGATATACGAAATAACATTGGCGTTAGTGTAATTTAAATTTCTGTTGGAATAAAACCATTACCACAAGGAACTCTGCCCCCTTGGCTGCAGGTTTGCTCGAAAGGCAAGTGAAAGACTCTAACGGCAGGGATGTCCTGACTAGCCCCATCCCATAATGTAACCACAATTGACACTGAAAAGGACCTCCCTATTGTCCTGGTTAGACCATTCTGCGGATAAGTCTGTCACAGATTCAGGTAAGTACGAGGAAAGACATAGCTTTTATATATAATAAACGAAAACTTCTCAGTTTAGACTTCTCAGTTTGGACTTTAAGCCAATTCTGTCTTATTCATTTACTGTTCAACTTCAGGACAAAATACTGCATTTTTTGCAGCATCGTCTTTTGTACGGATCCTCGTTCAACATAGGCGCACGAACTGGGATTCTTTGAACCGCAGGCGCCTCATTTCTCGGGTCAAGCAAAACCTGTTCCTATGTCACATTTTTGAAAAAGTCATCGGCGGGCAATATTTGGAATAATGATATTTCCAGGGTGAAAATACCTTGATCCTCTAGAAAAGAAAAAAATACATACGAATGGTAACGTATTTTGCCATTTGATTCCTTCACCGTTCATTTGAATCAATATTCAAAGTTTGTCATGATCTGAACCCAAATTAATATTTACACAGATCATACTTTTGTCAAAAGCATTAAGTATTACATATGATAAGTGAGCTACAGAGAAGAGCTAGGATACATTTAAGATCAACAACTAAACTCGCAGATATTACGAACACTTGGCACATGTAATTATATAAACAGCGTCACTGCCACAAAACATTTAATAGGGTACGGTACCTCCTGGTCTTCCACGCAATATAAAATCATTGTAATATTTTTATATTTACGAAAGGACTTGTCCCGTAAGATCACCAGGCGGTGGAAGCATGTGGCTAGATATCTGAAGTTGGAAAACGAAATTATTTTTCGCATTAAAAAGAACAATGAGATTTACACACTGGAGCAGATTTACCAAATGTTGCTCT
This sequence comes from Holothuria glaberrima, assembly GCA_009936505.3. Classification (NCBI taxonomy): domain Eukaryota; kingdom Metazoa; phylum Echinodermata; class Holothuroidea; order Aspidochirotida; family Holothuriidae; genus Holothuria; species Holothuria glaberrima. Next base: position 17,345 of record WURT03456252.1, read on the forward strand.
CTTGGAACCAAATAGAAGGTCATAGTGCCACGTGCAACGTCCCAAAGAAAGCTCTGGAAAAAGCCCACAGGAAAGACTTAGCTAATATTCTAAATACGTATATAGGTGAATTAAAATTCGCCATCGTGTAATGACACTTTTTGACATGCCTCTTGCTTTCAAGACTTCCGACCTACCGACACTTTTCAAACAACTGCAATTTTAAATTAGCGCGTTCCGTGAATTAACGTAAATTTATGAAACAATAAAGAAACTTGCTTAACGAAAACGACCTCATTTGGCCCTCGTTTATCAAGAAAGTATGTTAAAAGCCCTTAAAATGTCAAAATCTTGAGAAGTACAGTTGATAATTAAACTCTTTGGTAAATATGGACCATTTTTAATGAGACACTGAGAGACAATACTGCCATAAATAAGGCTGTACTTATCGCAAGCAGTCATTGGAAAATGTGCCAATAATTCCTTTAAGGGTGGAATCGAAGGAAAGGGGGACGGGTAACTTTAGACAAAAAGTAGACTTTATCAACATTTTCATTGTCTTTTAGATGCCACCAAATAGCGCTTTGTAAACTTGAAAGATGTAGTAGAATAGGAAAAAAAGATCTAAGAAGCATACCACAAGCAACGGAAAACTGAAATGGTCGAAATAATGCATTTAATTTTGGATATTAAACTAAAGAGCATTTGGTGGAAAACGAAGAACATAAAATAAAGGAAAAGAAAAAAAACTCAAGACTGAGTATTTAAGGCAAAAACGTGGTAGCAATTGTGGTGACGCCAACGTATTTATGACTGTCAAATGCTTAAAGAAAGTTAAAGATCACCTTTAGGTTTATCTAACTGGAAGATCATTGATAGGATTCGAGAGTTGTCTTTGAATTTTAATAAGTGTGTAAGAACTCTTTGAGATGTGGTCTGGTGTGAAGGACCTAGCCGATGTTTTGACGTTTTTGTATAATCTGCTTATAAGTCCCATAATATATTATCTTCTGATTAATGCAGATAAAAGTGGTATCAGGCTTATTTTATTTGTCTGATCCTTAGAATGCTCCCAAGATTTTGGGGTAGTTATTATTCCACAACACCACCTTGGTTGCATTTTATTCAAATTTTGTCACATATGTTTGTTAAAAATTAATACACTTTTCTTGTCTCAGCTGAAGTGTTATATTCATGTTTCTCTTCCGATGCATGTGCAATCCTCACACTTCATTCTCATAAGGGGCATGACCAATTTCTTTTGTTGCCATGGGGTGGGGGCTACACCATGGACAGACTGTTTACTCAGCCCCTTTTTAAGGCCAACTAATTGAAGAATGCAGTGTTCAGGTTTGGAAGCAAACTTCATCACCATAACATGAGTAATTCATTTTTTCTCATTGTTCATGCTATTGTTTTAATTGGGTGAGTGTGTTTGCTCAAATAGTTGTAGAACTGAGAGCCTAGACTGTTACCCGAGACGTCTGATCAAAACTGCTACTCTCCTCTACTCTAGTCTCCACAAAATATTACGATCATCCCTCTTTCCAATAATCTGCTGCTTGTCTTTGGATCCACCTCCCAGTTAAAGTTAAAGAAGGTAGAAGACTCACAAATTTCAAGAAACAACTCGAGACCCATCTCTTCTCAAGCCTATGATTTTTCATCTTTTACATTCTTTTTCTTAGCGCAAAGGAACTTAAGTGTGTTTTGCGCTATATAAAACTGTGTATTATTACTATGATCACCACCACCCCCCCCCCCCCCCCCCCCCCCCCCCCCCCCCCCCCCCCCCCCCCCCCCCCCCCCCCCCCCCC
>WURT03456363.1:0-16981 GCA_009936505.3 Holothuria glaberrima
GGTCAGTCGGTCAGTCGGTTAGTCAGTTAGTCAGTTAGATAGTTAGATGAGGTTTTACGGCTCCGTTTCTAACCAACTGGTTTAAGTCGAGCAGGCCACGGCCTTTTTTCCAGTTGTGGCTCACTGGCTACAGTATAGTCCATCGAAATTTCAAAGAACAGAGGGAATACATCCTAGAAAGCATGATAAGTTGCTACGACCACTGATGTACAATGACGTCATTAATAACGTTGTGAAGACTAGTTATTTATCGTCAATAAGTCAAGGTCTTTGTTTGGAATAGCTATAAAATTTAATTGTTAAACAACTCTTAGAATACGTGAACATTTATGATGTATGTTCGCCAGACATGCTTACGTCATAACAGGATTATTAGCAATTTTGAAATACACGCACATTTCCAGCAAATTGCTTTTGATCGAACTATTTCTTCTTGCTCATCTCAGTTCGGCGTTCTTCTTTCTTGTCTGTTCCGCACTCTCACGTATTACACTGAAATCGTAATAAGGCTCAAATTTTAAACAAATCATACAGGTGTAAACAAATGCTCTTTCTATTCGTTTAATTATGTTTATCGACTAAACACTTTCATTTTGACTAAATTGGGACATGAATGTATAGCACATGATGTAGGTGTTGGGTGGGAGTCAATGTGTTTTGGATGTACTGATAACAGCAAAATGTATTAAATAGCTGTTTGACGAGATTAAACAGGCTACTGCACATTTTCGTGCTAAACGGAATTTGTTTTTCCAGCTTGGACCATGCATTTCGTATTACCAGGTCACGTGATCTTCTCATTAGGTTCAGATTGTTTTTCAAAAGCGGCAGAAGAAATAAAACTAAATCCATGCTTGAACTTGTCGTACGATGAGGTCAAAGAATTGAATTTCGGCTAAATTTGACCACTGCAGATGCACAGTAAAGTCAGTTTGAAGAAATTTAAACTTTCTTAGTTGAAACTGTGATTTTCATAATTGTTTAGTTTGACAGTTTTGTCAATAAGTTCATCTGGAAACTATATTTCAATGATTATCATTTAAAAATGAACAATGTGAACGTGATGTAAGGTTTGTCCTTGAACATCGCATTACCAAAAAGATTAATGTTATTAAAAAAGGGATCAAAACAAAGAAAGCAGTAGGGTACTGTTTCGACAAATTACGCGGATAAATGTACAAAATAGGCTAAAAAGTCACACCACTGAAAACTCAACCTAAATTTACAGCCTCAAGCTTCTTAGTCGTCTATGTGGGCTGATATGAAGGAAAGTTTTAAGTTTCGGCATGCGCATGGGTTACATATAAAGCGTGGCTGATAAACTTATAGTTTCAGATATGTGAAAAATGTAACCAAAAGATTTTGTTACTCCACAGTCTCACAATAAGAATTCCATATAAAAAATCTAGTAGAATTATTTCATTACACATCTTTTAGCGGTCTAAAGATATACAACTTCAAAAATTGACCATTGCAGTGACTTCTTTCACTTTGTAAGATAAGTATGTATGCACAATGTCAGTATACGTATCTGTATAGCTGGTTATTGACCCATTCTTATTTATCCATTTTTTTTTCTTTGTTCCAATATTCGCACTTTTCTTACGATTCCCGAATTTGTTTTACTGACTGATATTCATTTCTCTTACTATCACATTGCAGTATTGCCAGAAACATGATTAATTTAGCTTTATCATCTGAATTTTCTACAAATTGTTAACAAACCTTTGCATTCATCTAAAATTTTTCAATCACTTCAATGTAGATATTAACATCCACACGGGTATATTCAGGATTTCAATGTGGTGTTTGCCGATGCGCTATTCTAATATTGGTTCCTGCTGTTTTTCGTGAAGTTACTTAATTTCCTTTAGACCTTCGCAACCGTGTTTTTGAAAAACAGGATGTCGATTAGTTGATTGCGTGCAACATAAGACCTAGTTAAACTCGCAACTTTATTTTTCAATACCATGAGCTAATGGGTCTTACATGAGGTAAAAATAGAAATATTACGAAATGGGACAACTGATATGTGCATGTAGTAATTTCTTTCAATAGTAAGAAATTAGGAAGTCTGGAGAAGATTCTTATGTGAAGATAAAAAAAATTCGAGCCAAACATTAGTTTTCTCTGAAGCAAAGTAGAGTTCAGTATTTGTTGTAACTTCCTAGTTTAATAGAAGGATTTCATGTGACGTCAAGCGATTGGTATTTTCCGGCAGTAAAGGGCAAAACACCCTCTCAGTAAGCGTATTTGCAGCACGCGCGCACGGCATAACCATAGAAACTACTGTGACACAATGGACGTTTGCACTTCAAAACCAAAGAGCGCGCTAAGACGTGACGTCGGTGAAACCCCTCTATTGGAACGAAGCATGACTTAAAGTACGGGTTTAAAGTTCTTGGATGCTCAGATGACGGTTGTACTTTTTAATCTTTTCCGAAGATTTTATGGTAGTTGAATCATCGCCCCTTACGTACACAAAAGGTGTGGGGAGGGGGGTGGGGAACTTGATCTTAGCAAAACTGAATCATTCTTCTGGTACTATTGACACACACCTTTTGAGAAATTTATTCGAATAAGTGTTTCAAATGGCGTTGGTCAAACCGTTTGGTTGAAAAGCTAAGAGGTCATCCCTTTGAAATGGTTGAGTTATTGGAAAGTAGAGGCTCTTTTGTTTTGCACGCAACTTTCCTTTCCGTATAAAGAAACATGAAACGTAAAAACATAAGTCGCTCTCCGTCTTACGAGACGTGTTTTTATTAAATCTGAATTGCACTGGAAAAAGCAGGGCAAAGTTTACCGGGAATGGTGAATTTCTTTGAGTAGATAATGGTTGGCTTGTCAGAGATCGTTATCTTCGAAACCATCAGATAATTTCATTTCATTCCACTCTGATAAGCAGATCGAAGTATAGCATGAAGCAGGGAAACTTTTACAAAGCATTATCACATGAAATCACACATTTTGTAGTGACATTTCATGCATGGTATTACTAAGTGCATGATGTTATCTGTGAACTTGCTTTTGGTAATGCGTGTATTATTTTTCCCAGGTGCATCTAGAAAAGGGGGTAACATAAGCTAATGTCTAGGGAAGGTACGACTCCATCGTATGAATACTTAAAGAAATAGTGGCTTTAGTTTATGAGTTTATGAGTTTACAATCGAGAAAATTCAAGAAGGTTTCCTTATTTCAGTATTTAGAGCAATTAAAGCCAAGTTTGACACAGTTGCAAAAGATGTAACTAAGTGTAAATGTATGTAGACTTGGGAGCTTTAAGCAATTTAATATTTATAAAAAAAATCCGAAAGGTTCTGTTTACGTTGAAATGGTTATTACTGTACATTAAAATGTGACACAAGACATGTCCCTCCCATGACATCATTCGGCAACTATGATACACCAATTCAGGTTCATCATCTTCTTTGATTAGCTTTATTGAAAATCCTAACATCAGTCAAACCCAAAGGAAGAAAGCAAAATCAGACTTCTCCTAAATGGATTTACGTACCGAAACTAGAACAAAGAATATGAAAAAATCGCTCGGCCATGAGACCATAACATTATTAGCCGGCCAGTAGCCGTTAGAGGCTGGGTGAAAAGAACTGATATACGGTGCTTAGTAAAGGCAGAAATTTATCACCTTGCCAACGTATCAGGCTGTACGGCATTTTCCTTGTTCAGTCTTATTCCTAGTTTGGGAAGCTGAAGAGCTGAGCCAGGGGCGTGTAAACATGAATTCGCAGGGGGTGTGAACTATTTTGGGACCAACTACATTTCTTTGAGACCGACTCCCATTGACATAGTTGTACTCAGTGGCGAACGCAGGATTTCTCTCAAGGGGGCCATGCAGTAAGTTGTGTGATCGCCGGCCTGGGGAGGGGTCCGATGGGAGGGAGTGTCCCCCTCCCCGTTTGAAACTCTTAAAATTTGGTGTTCTTTCATTCAATCTGGTGCCACGTATGCTACCTTTTGAAGTAAAATTTGTGTTACAAAATTACGTATTTTTAGGATCTAAAAAAAAATGACATCCGTAAGGGGGGCCATGGCCCAATGGCCCCTGCGTACGCCACTGGTTGTGCTACCCAAATTTTCTAGATAATTACAATTTACAGGACGGTAGTAATTATGACAGGCGTACGGGACTCTTCCAATTGGGGGCAGAAAATTTTTCCGCCAATCTCAAAAAGTTGTCCGAAATTCGTTGCAGTTCAGATGCATAAAATAGACCACTATACCAATACATGCGCACAAAAATTTTTAAATTTTTGCACTTTTTCGGGCATTCGATAAAAAATTCCGGAACTCAGTAGAAAATTCGGGCAATCTTTTCACTTTTACTTCATCTCTGCCGGAATTTCAATTTAAGCATGGAAGTATACTACCTCGGAGGTAGTACTTCCATGATTTAAGTAAGGTATCACATATTAGTTCATGTCTGGTGTACTGTTACAAAGGCATACTGTAATGGATTTTTTGGCTCTCAGAGACCGACTTTTGATTTTCACCGGGGGTGTCACACCCCCCACAGCCCCGTATTTACGCCCCTGAGCTGAGCAAACAGTCCGCTCTGCGGGGTACTAATCACCACAAGTACATATTAGGTTTGGGTGACACATAAATTCAAACTTGGGAACTCTTTTATTGCAAAATAGTGCAGAACGATTCAAATATCATGTCTTCAAATATAAGCCAATCGGATTGATTAATGCTTTTAAATGAGATGTGAGATATTTATTGTAATGTACATAAAATCACACATGTTATTAGTGTACGCAGCAGAATGCTACCTTCGGTACAACAGACCTTCGTTTAGGGGTGCTGAGGATTTTGTTCTAACCTAGAGGTGGGACTGGAAGTAAACTTATGAGAGTTTTGACTCTCTGGGATGTAGAAACGGTGCCTTTCAGACAAGTCCTGTGGTCTGCCTGCTCTTCACGGTAGACAAAAAGCTGAAACTGTTGTGAAAAGGAGTATACCCTGAATGGACAAGAAACTTGACTCCAAGCCCTCAGACAGTCATGTGATGGTTCAACAAAGAACTACCTAGAACAGCTTCAGCAAAGAACATGATCTATTGAAGGTGAAGCCACCGTAGAGATTTTTTTCTCATAGTTTTTTATGTCAATGAACGAACCTGGCCGTAGACTTTGCTTCCTCTAAATGGGGCATGCAGATACAGAGAGATACGCAAACAGGTGCAAGAACATTCCTTGAATACGTGATCACATCCCCATGTCACTGGTTCCCAGCTCTTCTAATCAAAACACGTCCGTCTGTCAGGTGTTCGGTGCGTTATATTTGTCTATAGACAATCTCAGCGGAGGGTTTCATCGATTTTGTTCAGTGTTTCAGTCAAAGCAATGACGTATTTTCTCAGGCGTTTCTTCTTCGTAGCAACTTGGCCAAGCCAAAGTTTTGTGTTGTACCTATTTTGCAGGTAGCCTGTCAAGAAGTTGTATCCAGTTTATGATGCTTTAAAAGAATAAGTAGTGTATAACCGTTGAAGTACTTTCGTTCCTTTCATTTCATTTATTTTCCACAACATTACAAGATTTAATATAGACTGATATAAAATATACAGAAAACGGTGGATGAAGCCTGAAAAAGCAAAGTGCTTGTACTTAGCAGGCCACCTGTGCAAAAAAAAAAAAAAAAAAAGATGCAAACAAAACAGAAAAAAAAACAAAGAACCAAAGACAAGGTTCCTTGACCTTTGGCTTGGTGTGCTACAAAAGAGTTTCTCGTGATTATCATTAATCCTTTAAAAATCATGCTGTAACGTTATTTAAGATTAGTTTGCAAGTATAGGTGAAGTGCTCTCATTCGAGTCAAAAAATTGAGGTCAGTTATTGCGATCGCGTCAAGACTAGCTCAGTGAGTCTCCAATATTTCGCGTACAAGAGGTTTCTCTGAGAAAGCGTGGCATTATTAACGCCCAAGGCCACAACAACTTTCTTCATATCGATGCGCGCTACTTAAATAGCGACGAATTATCTCGCAATTTAAACACGCACTTATTTAACTACTGGCAAAATGCATCATGATTTCTTAATTAAAAGATTATAATACGTACAATAAGACAGCCCAGCACACCTACAGGCAGGTTTGTACTTCCAATTTACACGCGCCATAAAGCATTAAGGACCATATATGGTCATCCCGTTCTCTTCCAGGCTAAACATATAGACATAGCTTAGAGTTGAAGAGTGTTCAATTTTCATAGCTTTACAGCGCTGTACTGAAGTATGAATCAGCGTTACCGCTACGTTGTTAAAGAGTGTGCCATGTACCATATATCAAATTGAGTATGTGTGTCCCATAGTTTAAGGAACGAAATCAAATTGTGAACCTTGGCTCAGCAACTCTAGCTTTATAGCTTACGCCTAGCCGTTTCACCCACTCGCATGGGGTAGGGGGGAAGTCCGCTTGTCTGAAAATGCACTGCAAAATACCTTAAATAGGCTATTGCCGATTCTTTTAACTTTTGTTTCAAACCTTGATTTGCAATTTCAGCTATATCGAGCTATAGGACTACTGTTATGTATGAACAATATGTCTTAAGGTGGCTCGAAGAATTTCCATCAATTGACATACAACTTAATATCTGTATTCTTAAATTGTTTAGTAGGCTTCTTCCAAGTATGGATTCAACAGAGTCCAATGTCCATAGGAGGCTACATTGTAAATTTCCATCAACTTCCTTGAATTTCATAAATTATTATAGTTTCCTTCAATTATCATCGATTTTCCAGGATTTCCTTGCATTTACATGAATTTCCTTAAATTGTAATTTCCTTAAACACTCTTCCTCTAAAATTCCTGAAATTTCCTCATAATCTGGAATTTCCTTTGAAGTGGAAGCCCTGCTACATTGTCTATGACAACGCAAAATTTCACCTCTGTGTGACATTGTGACTTTTCAACGAAAAGGTTTAAACAGTACATATGGTTTCTCGGCATCCGTGTGAATCCCTTGACAAATCTCTAACATAGTCACTTCACCCTAGCCCAACCCATATACTGACCAAGCTTACTACTATCCTTACCCTCTCCCTAAACAACCAAAAGCTAACCCTAAATCAAACCTCTAAAATATCCTTTCTTTTCGAGACGGATGTGTCCATGACCATGTTGTTCTCACATAAGTCATTTGTACTCTTACTTGATGAATCAAGCTGGTAAGACGGAAGTTCATTATAAAAATGTCGACCAAAAATGTTGCAAGTTTTTTATATCGTTATTATTTTGTGTAATTTTCGCGTCTCAGCTCAGCATAAAATAGTATCGTCTGTCAGCTGGTCAGGGTGGTATGTTTCCAACTGGGACCACCCACGTTTTAATTTGTCCAGTTTTATGTTCCCATCGGTTTCATTAGGCAGCTAGGACCTGCAAGCTGAGCTAATATCTGCCCGTGATCGGTTGAGCTTATTAAACCAGGGAGTTACTGATTAAACTCGGATTCCTCTAAGAGTTATACGATGTCTCACGACGTGACCTTATATTGATTCTAAGCCATAAGGACTGGGTGAATAAGTACAACGTACTTTTATACCTTTCCTCGAAGACATGGAATTTCAGAAAATGAGAAGACATCAAAACAACTTTGGATTTTGATCATGCATTAGATTAGGTAAGAGTTAAAAGATCTTGATATGATAACGCCCGTACCATTAAATGTGAACATGTACCAGGTCCAATCTGGGATGTTTTTCTCCCAGGCGCAGTGGGTAGAGTCCCAGCAGTTACATAGGAGCAAAATTCCTCTAGATGGGCCCTGCAAAAGCAGTACACTTGACTGTAGCGATGGTCCATTGAAATTTGTATTACGGAAAGAAGGCCACCGATGATCACGAAAGTCACTTTCTCTGTGAGCACCGCGGCCTACGCGCTCAGTGTGTGTGAGCATAAATGAAAGTGCCAAAATATTGAATCTGAGTCCATATGTTTGTCTCGAACACCAACTTCTAATCCTGTAAAGATGTGAAGTGTAAAGATATGTACTTTAAAGTAAAAGTTCCAAAAGACCTATTGTGAATAAGTCACTGACTGGGGACTTGGAAAGCAAATGTAACATGGAGATTCTGGGGAGCATTGCCCCTGCAATTTCCTCCAAAGGGACAAAGTGAAAAATTCAAATAGGCGGTTACTGAACTTTTCCGAGGGCTTCGTTGGCGTTATAACCATATGCGTTCTGCTCTCAGTCTTTCGATAACCTCTAGTATTTACAGTTCATCGACCCAAATCATCACCAGTATGATCTATAAACTTATCTTAATCTATATGCGATCTATATGAGTTGCAGAGAGCAACAGCCAATCGTTCGTATCAAAAATGAAGTTTTCTTAATCAACTGAATTCCGACAAAGTGCAAAGATATGGGATATTTTAGCTGAGATTTATCCTTGGCGACCGTGTTATTTTAAGGAGAGGAAAATATTTACAAAGAACATGACTTAGCTGATGGATACATTGTTGCCATGGATACAATGTTCTTTTTTTTCTGAAAATACGTCACTTGTCTTGGAGCAAGGATAAAATGATGCCATGCCTTCAGCTACGACGGTCTATACAGGATTCGGCGGGCGTTAGTCGGATCGCTTCGTATTGGTAACTTTATTAAAACTTCCTCCAAGGACTTGCGAAGTGGATGTGTGGATACATGGTAAGCATAGAATCTGAACAACCGACAGTATTTATCTTTACACATTATGTATGAGAAGTGCAGCGCGCATTACAAAGTAAGTGTATCATTTTTCTGTCGCTTAACTAACGCAGACTTTCAAAAAGTCGAAACATTTGAGGTCGCCCTCCGGAATCAAATTAAAGAAGATTAAATTTCTCTGTCAACCTTAAAGGGAAAGTGTTTTTTTATTACAAACGTGACACAGATAAATGAGTAGGTTTTACCATTGTTAAACTATTCAGTTTCATCAATACAAATAAAACTAGCAAGAGCAAGCTGTCCTACCAAATTTTTCATACATCACGACAACTATGCACGTAGCATTATTTGAACATTTAAAAGTTTGGGTAAACAAACTATATCATAAGCACAATTTTTTTCCCTGGAAGCCTTATTGCTTGAAAATAAAGTGATCCACCTTATTTAAATTAACCATCAATATAAAGTTTAGATTGATGGGTAACTTATCTAAACATAGGAATCACACTTTTGAAGGTACCAAATTTCCTGTATAGTAAATGCAATGTTTCCCTTTAAAACAACAACTGCAACTAATACAGTCAAGTCAAGGAAAAAATTATGGAATTTACTTGGTTGTTAATTACATTTCTTCTTTTTCAAAAGCTGTCGAAAGGCTTTAATTCACCATCTTAAAAGTCTAAGTTTCTTTAAAGGACAAGCATTCACATAAACTCAACGTTTGTATCACGGTGTCAGCTGCATGTCTTAGAGTTACAGTGCCTTATCTCGCTCAACAAGAGTATGGCTTTTTAGCAGGACAGCTTTCATCCGTTAATGCCCCAGATCTTAGTCTTTCATTGACTGAGTTCAATGAAGAGACACAATACAGTTGTATGATGAATCCTGTGCGAACATTCTTTCTACGAAATCGACTTTCATTTTCCATAAATAACATTTGCTGTTATTTTTCAGAGCACTGAATGAAAAGATGAGCCTTTGCAGTCAAATTTTTTTAAACACAAATTATTTGACAATTGACCTTATGCATTGACGTCATGCGACGTCATTTTTGAGGCAAAACAGCGCTTTTTAATTTAGCATGCTGGCCATCACAGCTCATGCGCAGAAGGTGCGGCATCCATACGTGCACATAACAGCACCCTATATATGCACTTGTGGTACAACAATGAACGCCTGGCGGTCAAAATATCCAACAAAGCAGAGAGACACAACACAGTGACGTCATTGAAAAACCTTTATAGGCTCTGAAAACAAGCAAAGTCGATTCTAACTGACATCATCAATTATCCAATCATAACTTATGGTTGAAATGACCTTAAATCGTGATTAAATTAAACCTGCAAATATTGATTTTTTAACAAAGTTTTAAACCAATCGCTACTTTAACCAGGAACTAGGAATGTATTAATTTTGACTAGGACTCCTTGGTTATGTTACACAGAAAATTGTTGGATACCAGATGACCGTGTTTTTGTTAAAGTGTTTGTGCAGCATATCATATCTGTACGGCAACCTGCTTTGATATACCGTACTTCTGTCACTTTAGTAGTTAATTTAGTATTCAATTACGCTAAGGTTAAAAATGTTAATGATAATTTCATTGTGTAAATTATGTGTCAGTATATCAGAATTGTTCCCTTTGTGTAATGCTTTAGATTACTTTGTTTGTATTTTTCCAATTCAGTCCTACTAAAGTAAAAAATGATCGGAGTCATCGATCATTGAAGGGCAATTTACACTAATTTTAAGTTAAGCAAGTGATAAAGAGGCTAACAGAACAATCTCTCATGGACCCTATTTTCAGGCACCTTATTGTCACATACTTCTCCATGGACTCATAGTAGGTTTCCCCAATTTACGGCCTCTAATAATACACTAGTCTTGCATAGATGCACTGAATGCTCGGTCAGACCTCAGGGCCGTATAGCCTGCGGGGGAAAGGGGTAGTTTCTTTCCCCTTGATATTTTCAAGCTGTAAATGAAAATTGGGTACTTGAAAAAATACACCGAAATGCTGAAAAGTTCACTGTCATGATTATGATTTTAAGGTCCTTAGAACCTGGAAAATCGCACAAAGGGGTTCCCTTTCCCCGAATTTTCCCGGAGAAGTCTCCGGAGTCCGACCCTAGACGCGTTTTTACATGACTTATTACTCCTGACGAAAAAAACCCTCTTCCTCCAGCATGATGCACAATTTGACTATTTACTAATGAAGCGCACACCCAGTCTAAAGATCTTTAGTTTTGTTTTTTTTTTTTACGCCGTGCTACAACGTACTTCTTTGAAATAGCCTATGATTACCGTTATAAATATGCTAAATAATTTAATGGGCTTGTGTAACTTTCAAGTTTAATCAAATTTACCGTTTCGTTTTGAAATCGAAATTTGTTTCTCAAGCTAGAAATCTAGAAATAGAGAAACCTTAGATGCAACTTATAGATCTGGAAGGTACAGGATGTACCATTTTTTTCCAAGTAAGAGGTATTTCCGACCAAAGATTATCTTGGACTGCTTCTGCTTCGGCTGCACGCCAACCAATGGCTGATCCCCCAGTAGCAATCAAAGAGGGTAAAGCATGCATCGTGTACCAGCCTTGCAGGGGACCATACCACTGCCGAAAAATCTACTAAATACGTAGAATGTCTAAATATATAGTCAGTCCAAAGCTTTACCAAATAGCACTCTTTTGGATCGAAGAAACTTTAGAAAGACAAACATTTCTCAAAGAGAAAGACCCTCCCTCTAGACAACATACTTTAATTGCAACCGATCAAAAAATAGAAATATCACTAAATAATGAGGATTCCTAAACATATAATCAAATCAACGCTTTACCAGGCTGTACCATAGGTAGCACCATCTTGCATTTAAGCCACATCACATAGACAAATATTTCTTCAAGAGGTTGTCATCACTTTCTCATGCCTTACACTCAGCCAAAAAATCACCAAAAAATGACAAATTCCAAACATGTAATCAGTTAAAAGCTTTGCCAAAAGTAGAACTATTTTGCACCTCATCCACCTTAAATGATATTACCTACCCCCTCCCCTTAGTGTCCTCTCTACAGGATGGTACAGAGGTGACAAAGGAAGGGACTGCCAAGGTGTCAACTTCCTATAGGAACGCGAAGTGGTACCCCCCCCCTTAAGAATTTCATCCATACTACCGTCATGAAACCGGAGATAAGACAATTACCGGTACAGAACCGGTACAGAAGTCGCATAAAAAAACCCAGGTGAAAAAAGTTGATGAAGAAAAAAGTTAATACGACCACGCTGTTAAATTAGTGAAAGATTATCTAGATGAAGACATTCAACCATTTTCTTCTATTTTTCCTAAGAGCAGTTTCAATATTCAAATTATTTTGTTGACTTCGTATTATGTAATCGCCGACGCTGTCGATCATAATGATTACCTCTGTGGTGATAACCCTACATTTTTTCGATTAAATCTCTTTTATATCACAAAGTGCTGGAGGACTCGTAACCTTCTATTTACAAGCAACTTGGTCAGATGTATATATATATATATATATATACACTCTAAAAAGCGTGTTTAGGAATTAAACACATTTTTGCCCCCACTTTGGAAACATGTTGCAATGCTAAACAGACATGTTTAATTCCTAAACACTATGTGTTTAATTCCTAAACATCATGAGTTTAATTCCTGAACACGTTTAACGTTTAAACGTGTTCCCAAAGGGGGGCAAAAAAGTGTGTAGAAAAGTGTTTAATTCATAGACACTGTTTTTACAGTGTATATATATACATGTAATGTATATGTATGTATAAACATATATATATATATATGTGTGTGTGTGTATTTTATATTTCTTTTCTCTTTTATCTCAGTAGTTATGCGTGTGAAAAGACAAGTTTTCAAGAATTCATCAACTTAATATCTATACAAATGTAGTCCTATATAGCAGCCGAAACTTTATAGACCCCGATGAAAATGGAATGTCAAGACTGCTTACATAATATTTTATTAACTTACAGTACTGACTGACAAAAAGTGTCCTTTAAATAAACAGTTTCTATTTGTATCACTGTATTTTGTTATAGTTGATGTCTACAGACCACCTCAATGACAAGTCTTTGTTTATCAATTGGTCATCTTGAAAAGATATGTTTACGTTTTAAAAGACCAATCGTAATCTATCGCTGAAGCTAAATGAAAAAACCCGAACAGCTCGTTATCACTTCAGCGAGTTTGATGACAAACTTAATGTGTATTGAAGTCGTCCGTTTTCTTGTTTAAAGTTTAATTTTGTAGGACTGGGTACTTTGGTCTTTCCATGATTTATAATACTGTCCGATTGTTTGCATTACAAGCATATCCTTTAATTCACTTGCCGGCGGAAGTGAGAGTGATTTTTGAGGTGAATTGATACAATTAACAAAAAATGTGTGATTTATTAAGCAACATCACACGCAAAATTGCAAACCGTGCTTTCTGCAGTTTCATTTCAGAAAAAAAAATAATGAATGCATCTATGGTACGCGAAGGAACTTGCAGGTATGTGATAATATTAGAAACACCCCTGGTAGGTTAAGAATCTTACAAAACCTGTCAGCCTGTGGTAACTGCTTAGCTTGAAAACCTTTTAGTTTCAAAATGATAAATTTCATGTTACGATAAACTCTGGGTCTGAATCTCAGAACAACCCACAATCTCATAAAACACAACTGAAGTTTCTTCTAAAGGCGCTATTGTTACACCCCAAACATATTCGGGATATCTCCATATCTATATTAACAATTGCGTTTAGAGAACTACGAATCTTTTACCCCAACCACGATAAGGTATCACTATCCTTGACTGTCTTTGGGGGAAAACGTGCCATTGGAAGGATTTTACGTCTAAATTTTCCATATAAAACTTTACTTGAACATGGCTAATTACTTTGTGGTTTGTGAGTTCGCTTTCTCGAAAGCATTGATAGGTAAAGAAATCAAAGTTTTAAGATGCATGAAAAAACAAATAATTGGCACTCAGCAGCAAAGGTGTTGAGGTAGGGATCTGGGAGCGGCAGCCTCCTTGAGGTAAAAGAGTCGGTTGCAGGGCAAACAGATTTATTTTTCAGGGATTATTCGTTACACAATTGTTTGTCAAGAAAGAAACCTTTCAGTGGGTTTAAAACTTGATCACCCAGAAATACACAGATATATCCAGTTCAACAAGGAAATGACACTTGCTCACAGCTCACAGAGGCCCAGTTAAAAGAACCCTGAGGAACCTACCTTGTAATATTCGGAGAATCTTACGTAATAGGCAAGCAAAACCCAAGAACGAAACTGCAGTTACATCATTGAATAAGGATAGTATACATGCACATTGCACGACCTCATGGGTGAAACTGATGGTTTCAGGAATTACAGGAATTCGAGAAAATCCTGACACACCTAAAGAAATATTCAATTTGCAGAAAGCGGCTTTGACCTACCAAAGGAGTCACTTCGCTACACAGCCTGTCGATGATTTCATAAAACTTTTAAATGCATAGCGTGTCGACTCGCGAAGGATATGTACATATACTTTCATCAGAGGTAGCGGCTCCCTGCATGCTCCCATCATCACATCAGTAGATAAATCTTGAAGTTCGAAGACAGGTTGATGTTGTAAAGTCGTAACAAGTGTATTTGACTAATGCTTATCTGTGGGTACAGGAATCAACCCTGAGAAAAAGTTTTAACACTTTTTATACATTGATGTAACTCTACAGCAAACAAACATTTAAGATATGTAAAGATTTGTTAGATATGTAAATAAAAAATAGACGGGAAAGACTGCTTCATTTGACATAATGTACTACGTCCAAACAGTAATACAATTAAATTGCAAAAGGTCTTTCACAAAATACGTCAGTATTTGACATTTTAGGTAGAACAAAATCCAGACGAGAGTTTCATCGGTACGGGCCCCTAGCAATCTTGTCATATTTGGCAAAGTTGACCAGCTTTGATGAATTACTGAAACTTTCATGCACTATATTCAGTAAGGTCCATATTATTTTGAAATTCACAAAAAAGGGCTCATTGTTTCAAACCTTTAAGGGCAAGGCCTCACTCCTCCCCCATGTTGACACACCTTTGGGGCTTTTATGTGAGGATATGCTTACAAAAGTCCCATTTCATTTAAGTCCGCCCACCGTATGGGAACGGTTATGTCTGTCCTGTGGCAGAACCAAGTTTGGGGCATTATTGCATTACAAGGGCAGATAAAATCGCATTTAAGAATGAAGTTGTTTCATAAGGTAATTCTAGTGGCAATTCCTTTGTTTCATCTAGCTATTTTATGTTTTTTCTCTCTCCACTTCTCCCTCCCTCTCACTCACTACACACATCCTATTCTTATGTGAGTTCTTGATCTCTACTGTACTCCTTACTATGAGTTGATTCCAGCCTGAAGTAAAGAAATTCCCTGTATTGCTGAAAACTTTCAGCGAGGGAAGTTTCCTTCAAAGAGTTTTGATTTGTTTCGTCTTTAAGAATTTTCACAAAGAGCAATAACATGAAACATTCAGTTGTAACTTGCAGTTTAATGAGTACATGTTGGCAGCTTACTGTATTGATTACAAACAATCTAGGTATGTCAGTTAAATATAAATAGAAATTTGTAACTTCTAACTCTCCCTTTCGAAACTGAGAGTGGTGTTATAAACTAGCAGGAAATGGTGGGAGGGAGAAAAGTGTCCTCCTTATTGTAACAAATCAAAGAAATTCGAATAGAATGATCTTTCTTCCACGCTGTAAAGGCCATCGAGAAATCCAAAATAGACACACTCGATGATACCGTATCGTAGCTTTAAGTAACTCATATAGTCGCAGAAGTTGAGCGATCAATGTGCTCTTGAATGAACGAATTTCATCTTCGTTCTTTTCGGTTTGTGGTCTACAAATGTCATCTTTTTCTTAAAATAGAATTTCTCCCCGTATCTATTCGTAAATGTTCAGAAGACGTTCTGAAAAGTTACTATTTATATCTACTCCAAGTGAATCGAATTAACAATTTCATTGGACGTACGTTATAATGAGTATTGTGTCTTTTGTACCGCAGGGAAAACATCCGAAAGTCTAAGCTGTAGGCTAAATTGACAATTTGTGAAGGTCTGCCCGGGAGTTGGTTATCCTATAACAACTCCCTAATATGCTACAAAATTACAACCACGTGATAGGATAGTATATCCATAGATGAATAAAACTCATAGAAATTTAAACTTGGAGGTGGTAACATGTATAAAGACTCCCTGGAAGGCGTAACTAGAAGTTTTCCCTGCGTCTCCCCTAAATTTCACGTCTCTGTCACAGGCAAATAAAGTCAGACGCATATAAGCGAACGTTAGAGAGTACCCTGTGGAGCGGACTAAACATTTCGTTGAGCTCATCGCTAGTTTGTGTGACAGCCACAGAGAACAGCTACGCATTACGCGGGATA
Organism: Holothuria glaberrima; assembly: GCA_009936505.3. Lineage (NCBI taxonomy): Eukaryota > Metazoa > Echinodermata > Holothuroidea > Aspidochirotida > Holothuriidae > Holothuria > Holothuria glaberrima. Next base: position 16,115 of record WURT03456363.1, read on the forward strand.
TTTAGAAGGAGGAAAAGCCTTATATTCCAACAAACGATGCAAAATATCAGCGGCAGTTCTTATTTGTAAAATTTACTGACTGGTTTCTCGAAGACTTTTAACTAAGAAGTAACCAACAGTAGCTGTTATGAAAGCATTTGTGGTGTTGTTTGTATGTACCGCAGCTCTCTAGTACGCGGTTTGACCACACCTACACCAAATGTTAAAATTCGTGCTGAGTAGACTGCACTAAAAAAGGTGTTTTTCATATTATATTATTATAAGTGCGTGAGGGGTTTATCATGTCAGCAACTCATAGCTTGAGGCTTTGTAAATGCAAGGAGTTTCGAAATCTATTTGTGTGAAATATAGTTGTGTCTATCAGTTGTGCCGTGTAAACCAGTACTCCATGTGAAATGTACACCACTAAGTAAAATTTTGGAAAATAATACCTGACCACACATAATGGGGCAAACTCGTGCGCTGAGTCTGAATTCAATAAGGAACCGTATGTTTAAACTTGAGTGGCGAGAAAATGCAGTATGAAATGATTTTTCTACCTATCTGTCCAGGACGTTCCGCAAGATATGTCTACATAATACAATATAGGGGGATTGAACTTGAATGTTTTCTGTCAATTCATCAGCTCCCCACCCCCTTGTCTAGCCTCTAATCTAGAGCTCTTCCTCGCACTTTATTTTTCTGCCGACTTGCACCATATTATATTGCCCTTTGTCGGCACTAGAACACCTCTGGGGGTTGCTGGATTTATCTATGGAATGTATTCGTGATCTGATACAACGTTTTCTGCACAGAAAAGCCACTCCATAGCGTCGCCCGCCTTCCATCCTTTTCTTTCTGTCGTGGAAGACGTTGATGGGTCGAAGA
>WURT03456474.1:0-22342 GCA_009936505.3 Holothuria glaberrima
TCACTGGCTTGTTTTCCCTTACTCCATTGCTTATGCGGAGCATCACGCACAACGGCAGAAGGTTCCATTTTTAAAGAAAGGGTTCTAATGGAAATGAGATGGAACCCACTAATTAGGGATGGGGCAACCTGATGTGGGGTATCTGGTCCGGGGAGAGCTTCACGATTGTAAAAGTGAGGGATTTTTTTGTATTTTTAACAAACATCATCAAAGCCAATTATCTGCGTCTATCAAAAAGCTTCTTGTAATATTAACTGAAAAATATCGTTGCTTTCCTACATCTTATATAGACTTAGTTGCTTTCAAAATTTTCCTTAGCGTAGTAAGTCTGCTTTCTTTGAACATAGAAATGGGAAAAATATGAACCATCAAATGCGGAAAACATTTTAGATGGTTCATTTTGGCGTCATGGTTATACCCTCAATGTCAACGGTCTGGCAGAGGCCTTCTGGTTCCAGTTAAACGTCTACTACCTTTTAACCCCGACTCTCCTACACCCCGAAAAATGAAATTTGCTAAAATTTCAACAAATTAAAAACTGCATGCGAACACACGGTAGACTCAGTTTTTAAGGTATTACTTCTGCAAATCGTCGAGATGAGATATATTGTCTGCACATGTACAATTTTGAGCACGAATCCACTTTTCTACACCGAATGTTGATCTACAGCCCTAAAGTGCATGCCCAAACTGCTTTTCCATGTTGCCAACTGCACATTCTCTTACGATAACTAACAACAGTCACCTTACCTACTCAGAGGTCAAAATAATAGATTGAAAAATAAGAAAAAGCAAAACATTTTTATCAATATGCAACTTTGACGTCAACGCTGTTCAGCAAGAAAGAACGCTGTTCAGATACATTTTAATAACAACTCCCCGCAGAATGAATATATTATTTCGTTCAACTGAGATCTCTCCCACGTTGTTTGAACGACAAGAACAGGGCTTCCACAAATCAACATAACATTTCCTTACATAGAGCTTAAAAGTTGCTTCGGGGTTCTAAGATATTTCTTGCATTTTGATTGCCTTCCCCGGACCGCAGGCGCATGGGGTCCAGCAGCAAACTTCTAGCAGTTGATCAGGTACGGTAGCTTAGCCCTCGGAGGTCCTGGGTAAGCATGAGATGCGCTCTAAAAGGCTCACAAAAATCACAATTTGACCATGGTTTGACTGAAAATAAACGGCAAGTCGATTTTCGATTCATATATACCTGCAGTTGGGAAGGCTATGACGATACTGTCTTGCATGGCGCTTTGTAACAATCCACTCAAGCTATTCTATACAAAAAGTAAAGCTATCTAATTTTCATCAATGATTGAATGATTGGTGTGCGCTAAGCTGGCCCGAAATCTTTTTGGAAAGAAATTTAGTCACGTTTTAGGTTATTCATTCTAGATTGCAAATAGTTATCCAACTTGAACATATTAAAAGTCATTCCAGATTTCTATCGACTTGTTTCCTTCATTTCGGAAATTTTGGAGAAATATATTTATCATTTGCCGCACACCGCATTTGTAAGGATATCCCGGCTTTATCCCCGTATCAACCACGAAATCATCTCCCCTAGTTTAAAGGTCGGACTTGCTACAGACGTACAAGAGCACGTAATGAACGTCTTAAGCTATGCACGTGGACCGGTAGCAAATTATTCCATGTGCTGAATAACATATTTCAATACCGTAATATCAAGAATTAGTTTCACCCCCTTAGGGTCACAACATGATCTTGAATTCTTGGGAACATGCTGATAGCCTGACACCCTTAACTTCCCCAAACTATATTCCATAAGTTTAACGTTTTCTTATTTTCTTGCAAATACTAGCTAAATTCTTGAAAGTGGAAGGAAAGTCCTAGCTGTTCCATGGATATATTTCACAGCAAGAACAAGAGGAAACTTTTACAGCTCAAGATACCGAATTTGAAAATATGACGAAAGGATTGACGTCACAAAGTAGAAAGACAAATGAAGACGAGATCAAAGCCACCCGCCAAGTTTTACGTCAGACAGTTAAACAGATTGGCCTCGACTTTCTGTGTACCAGTATCGACATGTAAAGGCACTATTTCTGTATGTGTAATGACGTGATTTTACCCGCATCAATGTTTGCTTTTTGGAAGCAGTCACAACAGATTATTGTCTTGTTTGCAAACTCCAGACTTACAAGCGGAACCAAGGATCATGGCAGTATTTCGGGAGTCCGCAACGAGGAAGTTATACACATTAGTTAGCTATGTAACTAGTAGCAGCGATAAGAAATCGAAACGATGGATGCAAGTCCCGTCACCCGGTAACAGCGGAGGATAATCGACGACTTTGTTCTCACCGATTTTGAGGACTTATCACCATGAGTAGTGAGTGAAATCCTGTTATTCAGTTCTGCCACAATTTAATGAGACTATGTAACCGAACGAGTCCCTTGAATGAGAGTCACATGGTAAAGGCAGAGTCGGAAATGGCAACACAAACAAGTCATACTGGTAATTAAACAGCACTTAAAACAACCACGAATGAATTCGTTCAGTTCACAGATGAAGCTTGTCATTCTAATAGGAAGGTAATTCTAATGAGAACATAGTGCGCCCTCTTCTTCTATTATCAGGACACCTGTGACATTTTCATCAGTTTGAAACATGCGCAACTTGTACTTTTGTGCAAATAAATGAAGTGAATTGATTTCGATGGGAACACTGAGTTTGTTGTTTGGATCGTGTTTAAATTCCATTTTAATTTTCAGACTTGATATAATTTTAAAGTTGTCTACAAGTCTGCCCCAAAATGCCGCATTTATGTACTGTACCACCGTCACCATGGGTTCACCAAACGGCCCAGTTTGCTGGCCCCTTCTCTGCCTTCATTGGCTTACGAAATAGCCTATGTCAAACAGCTCTCAGCTCCAGTAGCACCATCTAGAGGAGCATGAGGGCATTTGCACTTTCCAATCATGGTCTTTCCCCCGTACCCCCAGTCTGCTCCTGAACAAAGGGATACAGTTTACAGGAACGATGGACATGCACAATACCCTCTTCCCAAATTTGCTTGCCCTCAATCCCCCCCCCCCCCAAATACACACACACTTTTAAAATTGTGGCGGAGCCACTCGGCTCTCCTCTATTAGTAAATTTAGAAATTTTGCTGAGTGTTAGCAATAAGTTCAAGATCTTAGATGCCTCGACTGTTTAAGGGGTAAAACACCGGGGGACCTAAGATACATCCGAAAAGCGAATGTATGTGCCTTACATTACAACATAACGTGATCGAGAAACTCCCCAACCAGAGTGAAAGTGTACTGTTCGAATGAATGTCAAGCAAAGTGCAGTTATCAACTGTTTTTAGAACTCTAGGGCTATTCCTAAATATGTATGGGCAGAGAGTTGAGTTGCTAGGAACTCCCTGGTTGTGGGAAGGAATGTCCCCCTTTAATGCTTAGAAACGCACAATAAACATTTCTAGGAGTGACAAATACTTTTTGGACCAATTTAAGTTGGCCTAATGTATCTATGAAAACTTGACCATAGCATCAGTGCATTGAAAATGAATTGAATTACGAAGTGGTGGTGATCCACAGACTTCTTATATATATGGACAGAGCATATAGGCTAGGCTAACACTAATGTACGGCAACATGTGCTAACATCCTGTCCGTAAGTTGTCGCCACCGTCCTTGGAAAAAAAAAAGCGTACCAAGATGGCCGCCTGTATTCTCTTGTGTGTAAAAATTTGGACTTGCTCAAGTGGTATAGTATTGACAGATTGTCTAAGAAACTTGTAATATTTTAGAAAGAATGCAAGCTCAGGTCAAATTCAATAAAAAGAATGAAGGATTGTGACATTGTTCTTCCATTGATGTTTGTATTTTGTCCGAAATGTTGCAGATTCATCATCAAATTGAGCAAATTGTAGTAGCCCTGCGGTTCGAACGGTGGCGACCGTATTCGTCACGTGATCCTGTGTCCATGTATAAAAGTCCGTGTGGTGATCAGAGTCCCAAAGTAGGATAATTCCTCGTGCCATTTACCTGTTACACTAATAGTGGTGAAAATACAGCTCGAAACCCATGACATTGTATATACAATCTTGCCATTGAGGCGACTGCCTATTGCCTTTAATATCAAATATGCTACCTTTTGAAGTAAAATTTGTGTTACAAAATGTTCGTGTTTTTAGGAACTAAAAAAATGGACATCATTGATCGCCGGTCTGAGGAGGGGTCTAAGGAAAGGGGGTGCCCCCTCCTCTTTCAAAATTTTTGAAAAATAAGGTGTCCTTACATGCAATCTGGTGCCACATATGCTACCTTTTGAAGTAAAATTTGTGTTACAAAATTTGCGTATTTTAAGGAACAAAAAAAAAAAAAGAAATTGGCATCAGTGAGGGGCCATGGGGAGACAATCCTTCACCTTTGAAAATTTTTGAAAAATTGGGTGTCCTTACATGCAATTTGGTACCACATTACCACCTTTTGAAGTAAAATTTGTGTTCCAAGATCACGTACTTTTAGGATCTAAAAAAAAAGTTGGCATCCGTGAAGGGGGGCATGGCCCAATGGACCCCCCCCCTGCGTCGCCACTGCTACCATACATAGTAACATCAAAGAACTTGTACGATAAGCAGAGAAAGGAATAGAGATAGAAGCCCTCAGAGAAACCTTAAAGGGAATAGGCAGTCGCCCCAAAATTTGCTTTGAAAAATCAGCAAACTCTTACAAATCTCCTCATTACAAGCACCTCTAACGGCGTTTTGAAAAAAGCTATTACAAACAAGAAGTAAAGCAAGGGAGAAATTATCCTTAAATTTCACAATTCACTAACAAAAATATTGTCACACTACATGATAAAAATAGGCCATTAATGGATTAGAGTGACAGGGTAAACCAACTCTGATTGGGGTGACTGCATTTTCCCTTTAAAGGGAAAATGCAGTCCTCAAAATTTCAATGTGTGCTTCGTCATGGTAGTTCAGGAATGGCTGTTATCAATCATGTGACAATATGTTTGTTACTCATTTGTTAAATTCGTGCAGAAAACTCCTTGGTTTACCTTCAATATTCAGTGTTTGTATACAGAAACATAACGAAGGATACTTGTTAGCAAAATAGGAGGAGATATGTAAGATTTAGCAAACTTTTGAAAATAAACTTGGGGCGACTGCCATCTCCCATTAAGGGGGAAATCTTCTCATCTCAGACAGTTTCAATTCTCCCAACTTAGTTAGTTTTAGCCCCACCCATAACTGTCTTTAGCTTCTCCTTGTGCAGACACAAATATAGTTCATTGCTTAAGGCCATATCCTGGTGAGTATACAAGTATGGGCGGCCATCGGGGCAAAAAAAAAGACGAACATCAACAGAAGAGGACAAACGCCAAGAGAAGAAGACAAACATCAAGAGAAGAAGACAAACGCCAAGAGAAGAAGACAAACGCCAAGAGAAGAAGACAAACGCCAAGAGAAGAAGACAAACGCCAAGAGGAGAAGACAAACGACAAGAGAAGAAGACAAACGCCAAGAGAAGAAGACAAACGTCAACAGAAGAAGACTAACGTTAACAGAAGAAGACTAACGTGAAGAGAAGAAGACTGACGTTAAGAGAAGAAGACAAAAGTCCAGATGTGATGGGGGTGGGTCTACTAGATTATATGTTGCTGCAAAGGCAAAATGAAGAAAGGGACTTTTTGTTTTGGCGGAAGCTTTTCAAACGGCGGGGTGTGCAAAATTAGAGAAATAGGTACTGTCGTATTGACAGTGACGGCTACAGACTGATGCTAGGCTGGGTATAATTATGTTGTGGGAGGGGAAAGGGAGAATAATCTTTTCTTCTTGTGGATGATAGCTCTGTCATGAACAAAAAAATGCATAGAACGCCCTCTTTATTTCCTTTTTGAACTTTGTCTTCTTGTGGTGTTCTTTATATTCTTGTCATGTTCTTTGTCTTCTTGTGATGTTCTTTGTCTTCTTGTAGTATTCTTTGTCTCCTTGGCGTTACGTTATCTTTTCCATTTTACGTTTACTGATTTCCTTGCCGAGTTCGACTTTTCCTTTTGAGGTTTGGTCTATTCTAATTGATGTTTGTCCTTTTGGTGTATGCCACGTTCTTCTCTTGTCGTTTGCCTTCTTCTCTTGGCAGTTGTCTTCTTCTCTTGGCGTTTGTCTTCTTCTCTTGATGTTTGTCTTCTTCTCTTGATGTTCGTCTTTTTTGCCCCGATGGCCGCCCATATACAAGACCCTAATTCGTAATCAAAACACTCTCTGTGCGGTGTAATATGAGCCGCTCTGCATCTTTTGAATTTTGTAACTCTGATGTCAATCAAAGGGTAGTCACCAACTGAGACTTTTGCTTACCCCCAAGTAAAAGTCATACTTGGGGTGATGTAAATCCCTCTTTAAACAAAAGATACACGTACCACCATCTCGACCTCAATGTAAACCCCTTGTAAAAACTACGCTTATCTTGTGCAATTAAGTAAAATTACACATAAATAATGTAGTTATTGTCCTTTTCTTGAGCAATTGCATAAAGTGAAGGCAATTTCTACATTTATTATATGTGAACTTCACTTAAAAGTTCTGGAGTTCTTAAACATTTCACTTCACGGTTTTGATAAGGTACGAAAACCTTGAGAACCTCAAATAATGAATTTATGCAACATTCAACAACTGCCAGAGTAGGCCTACAACGGCTGAACGGCAACACCTGTTTTCTAATTTTTACTTCAACATGTCTCGTTAAGATGAAAAAATTGTTAAAGGCCCATTAAATAGAAGTAACCTGGCGAACATATCCCGTTTACCCCACCGTTTATTCCAGTCCTGATCTGCTTGATGGTCAAAGATAATTTGAGGGCTTATTATGACAAGAGAATTATATATATATATATATATATATATATTTTACATAAATTTTTTATATATTTATTCGGCAACTACCTTAAAATTTCTAAACCTGTCTTGTTCCCATGCACACAACATTCCTTAGGAAAAGTACCATTTCATAGTTCCTTAGGAAGGAAATACACGCATTCTGAGACTGTTAACTTTCTAATATTCAAATTATTGAAAATATTCTAGGCGTCATATTTCTAAATCTTGCTAATGGGTTTCTCGATTTCGGCATTATGTATCTGTATTAATCCATTGTGGTTACTACGGCCACAAAGCATGAAAGTCACTAGGGTCTTATTACGTCCTCCCTAGAAACATTACGGAAATATTTCAAATGTCAGCGCAGTCTTAATTCTGTAATATTGAAAAAACTTCATTACTTCTTTAGAAACATTCAAATGCATGTTAGACATTACACTGAGGTCAAGAATTAAAAACTTCGTGCATAGGTTATCGAAGCAACCATGAAGAAGCCGCGTTTCGTTGCATGAAGTTGCATGATAGTTACGTAACATAGGTACCGGTAGTCTCCCGGCATGGGATCGTGTATGGAAGAACACCATTCTCATATAGTATGAGTAGTAACCGTAAAATTTAGACAAAATGTGAGCAGGGGGTTGTTCATATGTTTAGTTCTCCTACCAAAGGGACTGAAGACTGTCATTGTCTTATTTTTATGTTTTGATTGATCGGACTACTTAAAAAGAGTTAAAAGTGATATGAACAAATTCCCAGTCACAAATACTTGATAAACACTTTGCATACAGAATCAGAATTTCCTTCATAGTACATACGAAGAACTCAGATAAAGGGGCATGGTTAGTCAGGAAATAACTGGTAATATAGTCATTTGTGTATGCCGAGGCATCACGGATGCTTCACGACACTTTACTCTCCCGCCCTTATGACCAAGCTGATGCTAGCTAAGGTCGGTAGGCAGACAGGATATACTGGAGGGGCGAGATAGATTCCAGGGGAGATTTTTTTGGAGAGGGGGGATATATTCTAAAATGCTTTAAGGCAATGGTTATTTCTTTAGGTTGCAAAAATTTTTCAAGGGGATGCCTCCCCCTCTGCCCCCCCCCCCTCTTGGCTACGGGCTCGTTTCAGTTACACTGATGTTATGATAAAGTTGTTACCGTAGTCATGGAAACAGCTTTAAGGGGGGGTGCTGTATCCGCAACAATTTATTCAATGTCACTCATCAGGCCCATAAACAGAATGTCTTAAAGGGGATACTTTCCCATTTGAACAGAACTCCAGTCGGAATTTGCAACATTTAAGTGAACTGTCAACGCCATTATCTGATTATGGGGATACAGTATTGTCAAAGGGAAGTTATACTGAGAATGTGAAAATAATCAAGGAAGCTCATATGCTGATGCGACTTTTTCAAAAGTTCCAAAGGGAATGTTTGTCCAACGTATGACCTTAGTGAAACTCTCTTTTTGAAGGGGGAGGAAGGGTCGTAATCAGAAGTGGCTCCAGGACTTACCGGACGGGGGAAAAGCAGCCCGAGGAGAGGGAGGGGCAGCCACCCGAAGCCCGGACAAAGACGAACGGTTGTCGGAAGAACGACGAACGCAAAATTCCTGAATTCGCGCATCTCGCACCCAGAAAAATATGGGTTCTTATTGAAGAAAATTTGGAGTATAAGGTTTTAATTGAAGAATCTGACTTCCTTGAGAGCAAAATCAGCAATCCGTGGGGCGCCTGGTCGCAGTCATGAATTAGGCCTACATGTTTTATCGTACCCATTTAAGTTCCTCGACGAAATTCAAAAATTTCCCACATGGGGAGCCATGGCCCCCTGACTCCACCTGGTGCCACCCCACGATAATGGGGGTTCTCATTTTGCCCTATCTACTACAATTTTGTGTTAACGATGACAAAACCACTGGATGGCCAAGACTATACGCCCTTACCAATCAAACGCCAGAAGGCCGACTCCCGTACACCGAAAAAAAAACATTCAGCATGGTAAAAACGGGAGGACAAAGTTACCCTGGTTGAGTGGGAACTTTACACTTTTAATACTTTTAAAAAGTTGCTATAGATCATCCCCTTGACACCAATAAATTATACTGAGCTAATAACATACACCAGATATTTTGAATAATAATTCCACCTCCCAGTAGCATTACTGCCTCTTCTAGTCTCAAAAACGAAAGTTAACTACGCCTCTGCCGTTGATTATTCATCATCGCCTCACAAATCAACAAAATTATAATGACGTCAGTCACTGACGTAGACTATACTCAAAGGAAACCATTTCAACTGTACTTGGGAGGCCAAATATTTTGACCATATTTCTAAGAAATTTGGTCAATAATGATTACTTTCCAATAACACACTTTACAAGAGTAGTGTTATCATAAGCTATATTCAGGAAGCACTCGCACAAAGCCATATCGTAAGACATTACTAATCTGTAACAAACGATTTTAAGCTATACATAGCACAAACATAAAGTATGTTGTTGAATCTCTGTGTACATGGATTTGGTTCAACGTGCGTCTGAACCTTCGTGACGTGAGTAGCCAGTCTAAGCTTTTCTGAGGAAAAGACGTGGTCGGCACGCACTGCTGATCCAAGGTTATACACAGAAACATGGAGTACAATAAGCACACTTTGTGAGGGCGAAGCCTGAACCTACGGGTGCTGAGGGCGCAAAGCCTGGACAGGGTCCGGGAAAAAATTTAATGTTGTATGTAGTTTCCTTGCACCTGACAAATCACGAAAAGAAAGCAACTGAAAAGTCTGGTAGTGCAGGTTTGGGATCTGCTCAAGAAGAAAGAAGTGGTGAAAATGAGGGGGGGGGGGTTCGAGCCGGGAAAGTCCAGCTGGATCTGCCCCTGAACGGCAGAACAGTCACCCAACGTATTTCTCTGATCAGGGCGTACTAGGAAGGAGACGCAAAAAGCAAATCTGTCAGGCGCTTGAAAATAATGTAAAACATTGATTGACAGGTCTCTTTGTTCCTTTTGTCTAGCCGTGTTGACTTTCCCTTCGAATAGATGATCTGCCCCTTTCACACCCACGTAATCCAAAAGAAAAATTGCTATTGTTTAAAGCATGTTCTGATGCAGGCACGTAGCCAGAATAAGCAATGGGGGGGGGGCACATCGATGTCGGAGTTTTGCCGGCCTGGTGAGGGGTCTAAGGGGTGTCCCCTTTTTCAAGGACTTAATATGCAAAATGGTGCGAGATTTTCCATTTTTCTTTCTATATTGGTATTCCAAAAAGGCTGGTCTCGTAATAATTTTTCCCTCCTTCAGTGCAAGACCTTTTATTGAAAACATTTGGGGGCACGTGACTTTAAATGTGAGTTGCAATAATGCTCTTCCTTGTCTCCCTGCTTCTCGCTTTACACATTGTTCAACGTTTAAGCCTAAAACATTTCTCTCATTTTGGCAAATTTCCGCATCACTATAATAAAAATGTGTGAAATGAACATTGGCTGACATTCTTCATCATATGCGTAGGAAGCAGTTCAAGACTGGGGGCCTAAACCTTGTTTCGGATCGCCGTCCTGGGGGAGGGGTCTAAGAGGACGGGGTATCCCTCCCCTTTGGAAAATTTTTGGATAGGATCTAAGGGTCCTTAGATGCAATTTGGTGCATAATTTAAGGTAAATTACTGCCAAATTTTGACATTTCTTACAGAAGAGACAAAGAAAGGGTTTTCCTCCTTGGATCTGGGGGCGGAAGCATAGTTCCGCCCCACCATATTTTTGACTGCCCCGCTTCCTATGCCTATGTTCTTCATTGAAACTAACTGAAATGAGATTCATGCTAAGCAATAACGACAACAGTGTAAACTTTTACATTTCCCCATGAAGATTGGTAACTCGCAGTTAACTGGTTCCATATAAGGAGTAATTCTTTTATATTTCATTGATCCTAGTTGATCACGGTATTGTGAAAAACATTGTGAATAGAAGGGCAAATTACCTTAAAGCCGGCTGCCCACTTATCGACCAACGGCTTGCGAGCTCTTGCGATTCCTTGCGAGCTCCTGCGACCTCGAGAAGGTCGCTAATTTTCTCCCTATATTTTACTTATACCGGCTGCCCACTTAGCGACCAAAGGCTTGCGAGCTCTTGCGATTCCTTGCGAGCTCCTACGACCTCGAGAAAATCGCTAAGTAAAATAAAGGTAGAAAATAAGCGAGCTCGCAAGCCGTTGGTCGCTAAGTGAGCAGCCGGCTTTAGAAGCAAACATTGCGTTTTAGTGTTTATAAATTATTGGATCGCCTTCCAAGCACCTCGCTGCTCTAACAAAATGGATCTTTCATACCGTATGTAATCTAACAGCTAATTAACATGTTTTCAGGAACTCATTCACGACAAGATGGCCACATTTTAAACAGCTATATACATGATCTCCCACGCCCTGTTATTATTACTAAAACGGATTGACCGTATCGTAAAAATTCTCCTATTCAGAAGTCAGAAACACATGTTGCGAAAATTGAAAAAAAAAAAACGAAAAAAAAAAAATCTCCGGTGAAACCCCCACTTTCATAGGACATTCCTATGTTAAGATAAAAAAAAATGTCACAGTTTATTCACCTAATTTCAATTAGTAGGTTGGATGTTCCTCTTGTGCGATTCGTGCACACTCCCATCTTTGCTTATCGGCCTTTTGGCTAAGATCATATTTTAGTATTTGTACTTTTCAGCCTGTCTAGAACGGGGTCACGCATGACAGACCCATAATGTAGAGAGGTCTGAAGGTCAAGCGGTTGGTGGCGTTAAGTAGGAGTGTCCCTTGGGCACATTGCTTCTTTGGGGATCAGAACTCCTTCGGGAGTAACGTTTGGTTTTCGAACTTCGGCTCTTCCCCTAAGTGTCGAGGGGTCTTCAGAAAAGTAAATTCCCATATTCGTATTTCTTTGTTTTTTTTTTTTAAATCAATGGGCAGTGGGCCACTACACCTTGTTCCAGAATGTGATCAGTTCACTGTTGTTTGAGAATGACTTAAATGTACAAGATCTCTCAACGTGTCAAGCAGAAAAGAGTAACTACTATGTTAAAAGAAAACACCCCATACAACTTTCGGGGAACACATTCCGTCATGGCCTTACTGGACTGTTTTTCTCAGGGAGGGGGGTGATTTTTGCCCGACTCCAGACCACATTAACGGGGCATAGCCTGTCCAATTTTCCGCCCGACTGAGCACTTAAAAAATAGGAATTCCTGGAGATATATTCAATTCAAATCTGGCATCAATTGTAGCACCATTTTGCATCTAGCGCACCCTCCATATGCCAAAATTTTCCAAAGGAGGGGGACACTCCCTCCCCTTAGACTCCTCCCGCAGGACGGCGATCAGTCATCATTTCATCCTCCCCGCCCCCTAAGATGAAATCCTGGCTACGCCCTTGGGCTCAGATATTCGGGCAAAAAAGTTGTGCCCCCCCAAATCGAAAAGGTCCCATAAGCCTATGCGACTTGAGTCAAATGTGTGCCGCTTTAGTCAGGTTTCTGACATTTGGGGGCCGCCCCCAGTCCCCTGGCCAGTACGGCCATGCATTCTTTCCGGGTTTCTTTTTCAGGGTACAACAAATTTTTCTCATTGTTTTCGGGGTACACATTCCCATACACATTTGTGTAAGTTACCCCGACACATATCAAATACAAACATGTATGAACCCCACTTATACTCTTCTAGGAAAGATACAAGGATACAAGTCGTTATGTAAACAGTCTTCTCGAAGGACCAGTATAATTTTAGTGGGCTAAATTCTGTGCTTTCGAAGAATAATTTATTTGAACATGCAAGTTATTTCCGTCTATGGTCTACTACTTTTGAATAAAGACCAAATATCAGACACCTATTCGGGGCCAGAGCTACAGCTGACGTGCAATAACAACGCGGAGCAGGCGAAGCGTATCGACATTACATAGGCTGAAGGCTGCTACAAACTTGGGCAATCCCCGTGTGGAAAAACGTCACAAAGCCGCTAAGCGAGCTGATTTGAAAGTGCGAGGGACATTGAACGTAGTAGTGTCATCTCGATAGGGCGTCAGTCATGGGGGACAGGGAACATGTCCACCACTGTTCTTAAGGATGAAGCACATAATATCAAATATCTCCTCATGGGCCCGGGGGATAATTTTTCTTGGGGCTGGTGCTATTTTGCCTGAAAAAAACCTGTGCTGCCCTAGAAAATGGAACGACTTTTCGATCAGTCTACCCTATGAATTGGGTTGACCCCCACTACAACCCCCATTACAGTTTGGTCCCCGTGACGGATACAGGGGGCGTAACTTTATCCGCACGTCATTACTGTTAACACCTAAAAAGGACCGATGACTTTTTTTCCAGTTTCCCCTTTTTAAGTCCTAAATCGATAGGTATAAATACTTGTCGCTATCCTAGCAAATTGTTTCGTGTGTTTGCTATTTTTGTTCCTGCATTTCGTTTAAAAGTACCGTGTCGTCGAGTAGCCCTAAACGACCTTTCAGCTGCGCCCTCACCTTATCGAAAAATCCCACATACGCCACTTATGTCCCCTGGTATAAGCCTTCATAAGGCGTTGGTTTCTCCTGTAAAAATTTAAATAGGTCAACTGAAGATTGTGGAGAGCGAATCAGTATAGACAACTGCTTGTTTCCCGAGATTCTACAAAATGTTAACCCGCTTTGCAGGACATTGATGTTTTTCACAGCTGGGATTCATATAGCAAAAAAAGCACAACCCCTTTACCACGTAACTTAGACATCAACACGTTTTCTGCATAGGTCGAAAATTTCACTTTTGAAATTCTGGTGGCGGCCCACTGCTCTCGTCGGATCCAGGGACCGCTTAAGGGCCCATACAGGATTCTAGATGATAGAACTCCAAGGTATGTGAAGGGGGAGGGGACCCCGGACGATCCCGAAATGTTACATAATTGAATCACAGAGAAGCATTCCCACTTACTTTGTTAATTCATTTCAAAGTTTGTGATCATATAAATAGCTGAGTTTACACACGCATTGCAGCCTAACAATCTGCTAACTAGATGGATCATTTTGGGGTCCATTAACCGATCGAACAAGGATGGAACTTGCTTTCTTTGTGAGTAATGTCGGCGTCAGGGTTCAAAGGCGGTGTTAGGGTTCAAAGGCACCGGAAGGCACACAGAGTGGGCCATCCATTAAAGTACAGAGACGCATGTTGCGTGTATTCTTAGCAGTGAATGGGCCGATCACATTCCTTGCAATGACGAATATAGTCACTGGAGTATTTCCTTCCGTACAGGGCCGAATCCAACCCAAGCGCCACTTTGGATGAATTAAGCACTCGGATAGCACCAGATTAGTGAACGAAATTGCATTCGGAAGCAAATATTTCTGGTCAGAGTGCTGCGTCTACCCTGACCGGAAGTCCAGTATATGGCAAAAATTTAGTGTATCATAAACCCCATAGATTGCATAAAAACGTTTCTTACGGCTCCGAATCTATATAACGTGCGATATGGCTGAGTATTTTCTAGCCTCTCAAACACTCTAAACTGCACAAAGTTGCACTCTATAACACCCTTTTAAAGTTGTCACTCTTACAGTTCTTCATCTTCCAAGCCCAGACGCCAGGGTGGTAGAAAAATTGGCATCTTTTAAAGTTCTAATTACAGGAAATCCTACTCTAAACCACAAATTAGTCATTGCAGGTCTGTAGGTATCATTACCTCGAAACGTCAGCATGTCGAACATTGGGAATCTCAAACACCCATATAAATACGGTGACTGTTCTATGTTCCGACGTCTGTTTGTTCCATTTTCTTTATGTATGTTCCGACACATTGAAGTTAGATCAATGAGTTATGGGTTTAGGGTCTAGCTTATGATAATGGTAAGGGATGCCCTTTAAGGGATACGGTAGTCAATATTTCAGATGTCCCTGTGAAACGAAAGCAGAAATGTGCATGGCCCATGTCACTCAAAGCCACATGTTTGCATGTATGAAGAAAAGTGTCGGAAGATAGAGATGTCGTAACTAGAGGTGCAACCCCCTCCCCCACCCTAAGACAAAAACCGTCACAACAGTTCTACATTAACCGCTATAGTCTCCCCTTCCGCAATTTTTTACTTCTGCATCCATCGATGCACACGTGCATTGGCATTATTGCTACCGTCAGCTATTCGTGACACATTGTACCCCTCAGTATGGCCTTCAACCCTTAAACTGGTTTTTATACCCCTCAGTATGGCCTTCAACCCTTAAACTGGTTTACTGGTGAAAGCGGTCTTGACAACAAGGTGCTGTTGAGGAGACGAAACTTCACTTACCCACCCAACCACCATCCACGCCACACAAAATTATACATTACGCCCATTTTAGAAAAAAAAATGTTTTTAATCCTCTTCTCTTCTTTATAATTTTGTTCCCTCTTTCGTTTCTTCTTTTTCTTCCTTTCCTTACCTCTTTTTTTTTGGGGGGGGGGGGAGTATGAGAACATGGCGGCCTTTAATCTTCCTAAATCAGCACTGGTTCGTGACCCCTCTCGAACTGAGCTGGAAAAGCTTCTCCATTCGTTCCAGTGCCGCATAAAACACCTTCCATAATTCCCTAACTCAGCCATAAATGTGATTTTTGTTATCCGTTTGATGTGTAAACAATGCCACATGAAGATACTTCAACGCCTCATTTGAACACCAACAATTTTGTGTAATACCTTAGGGCTTCCCTCTGGATTTCAACATACAAATTGCCTTTAAAGGGGAAATACTCTCATCCCAGACACTTCCAATTCTCCCAACTAAGTTAGATCTAGCTCCGCCCATAACTGTCTTTAGCTTCTTGTGCAGACACAAAGTAAAGGCCATATCCGAGTGAGTGTACAAGGCCCTAATGTGTTATCAAAACGCTCTCTGTGCATGCTGTGTAATATGACCTGCTCTGCATCTTTTGGATTTTGTAACTCTGGTGCCAATCAAAGAGTTATCACCAACTCAGACTTTTGCTTACTCCTTAGTAAAAGTCATACTTGGGGTAGTGCAAATCCCTCTTTAACCCCATCTGGACTATAATGATACTTTCATTTCGACGTATCAGATCCGTCAGTATTTATGTCCTCCACTTTTACATTCGGCCTGAGAGCTGTGTATTTCGGCTGGAGGTATACACAAATTCAAAATTATATTTGATTCATAAGTCATTTTAATAGACCTTATGCCAAATAGCAGATCGTGAAGCACCATGGGAAGGATAGTTCCATACCGGCGAGCTTGAGCATTGTGACGACCAACCTTCTCCATGGTGACGATCTACTTCGGTCGTCTGTTTTTGGAATAATCCTTCCCAGAATGCAGTTTTGAAGCGCCCTCTTTCTAATTGGCATAAGGTCTATAGGGGTAATCCGATTTTTCGTTTATTTCAAGAGAGTAAAAACCTTTTTTTTCGGACCCCTCCTTCCAGAAAGCACTTCGAAAAGTGAGAAAAATGAGCTTTAGCAAAAAATTTGTAATTTATTAAATTCTGAAAGAGTGCATTTTTCATTCACCTCTCTCCTCCTCCCCTCCCCTCTCCCTCCCCAAACGACCCCCTCTCCCTTCCCAAACGACCCCTCTTCCTTCCCATCCAACGTAGGCCTACGTGTTTTACACTTGTGAATATATTGAAGCTAGATTCGCCGGCAACTAAGCACAGGAGTAACTCTGCTCTCAGCTCTGTGTCACATAGGAATACGAAGCTGTTCTCAGCATGGGAGCTGGAAGTTGTTTCGGGCGGCCTTGCTGGGAGTAGTTTAAGGGGAGGGTTTCCCCTCACCTTTGGGATTTTTTTAATATTTGAAGATCCCTAAATGCAATTTGTTGGGACATATAGAGCAAATTTTTAGGGAATTTACCACAAATTTTATACAATTCTTACAGAGGGCACAAACTTGGGGTTTTCGTCCTTGAATGGGGGAACATACTGCTACCCCGATCCCTACGACTATGCTTTGTAAAATGCATCATAGAGAATAGGCTCTTACCACTTGTACTGTTCTAAGATTAGGAAGTCTTCCACAGGAATCAAAAATAAAATCACCACAGTGACCTCACCAGTCTTCAAAATTTTCAGATCTTTTTTGGGGGAGGGGGCAATAACTTCCCTAATTTTGCCAATTCAAGTTCTATGGGAAAGCACTAAATATTAAATATCTATATCGTCCACCCCCTCCTTCTCAAGTAATGTCACCTACAGCCGCATCTGTGTGATTTCATAAAGAAAACTACTAAATTACCTTAAGTCAAACTTAGGGAGCCACTTTCATGGGGTGTAGCCTTTGTCAGCACTTTGACGCACGTATTTCCGAAAAATATTATGTATTTTATCCTTTAATTGACAAATTTTCTGCCAGAATGGGAGGGGCTGCAGTCACTCATTCCCAGCCACGTACGTGTATACCTCCAGTGTCACCCCTTTCATCTCCGTCTAATACGCACCTGCACAGAACTTCTACCGGTATAAGAACTTTGTGTGTGACTTTCACATACGCTACTGTAAAGTCACTTAGAAATCTCTTTACGTGACTCACCAAAAACTGGCGTCATAGGCCAGCACGTTGTTCATATTTTTCATCAATATTTTGTTTGTCTCAGAATCCACAAGGAAAAACTCGAACTATTCCGTCAACTACTAGTCCTTGGTGGATTAACATGTTAAGGGGTGGTGTGGATGAAGTCATGACGGAGTTCCAAAACAACCACATTCTCAGAAATGCACCAATCGATTACCATGTTTGAGTTGCAAATGATTTATTTACCGTATCGTTATATACGGCACGCAGGAAGCAATTGGGCAAAAGTAAATGTCGTAGGGGCACTCTGATTGGCCAATACTTACTTCCACAGTATTTTAACGCGGTCGAAATAAGTTCACTGACAGTTCTGTTTTGTATACGTGTGCAGTAGTCACGGGTTGACGTCAGTGGGTTATGCGTCCCTGGAAAATGACAACCTGCCCTGGAAATTTATATAAGAGAAAACGAGCGTAGGTAAGGAAAGACGTACGTTTTTGAATAAAAGGGAAGTTCTGTGAATAATAATTTTAAGTTATCGTACAGTAAGAGGCAAGTTTTGGTCCCAGGTGGTGACGGTGACCTACGCATAGACTGCACATGAAACAGTACCCCCCCCCCACACACACACACAATCGGAGATGCCTGTATCAGTCTACCCCAACGATGTGATAACAGACCTAACATTATAAATGAAAAAGTGTATGAGGAACGAATGGGTGGCTTGAAGGTAAACTCGACAAATGTTTTTTTTTCCTGTATTTGCCATAAGAAAGACAATCTCCATAAAATTGTAAAAAGTTTGCCGGATGTCAGCAACTCCCCCTTACTTGTCTTCCACGGTGCAGTTGGGTTTAACTGAAACGACACACGATTAAGGAAACTTCAACGATTCCTCCTTTCTCCATGTAAACACCTTTAATATATTTTAAGGAAAAAAACTAATGATTTTTAAAGTCAGGTTTAAATGCGTTGGCAAATATACCCGTGTACGTTTAATACATTTTCTTACTGAACAAACACGTTTGTGGCGTCACATATGTATGAAAGTGCGTTCGTACAAACCAAGAACTACTCCAATCGGCGTTACGACGGGACCAGGGAGTAGCCACTCCGAATGACAACTCCCTGTTAGGCCTAACTCTCTCCTGGTATGAGCCATCCAACAGTCTGGGAGATTCTCCCGTTTGGGGGAAAACCCCCCATATTCCTGAATGGAAGAAACTTATGCAACACATTGTATAGGCTTGCTTGCTCGACAAAGCAAAGTTTGGTAAAAACGAACAGCACTTTACCCTGCGGAGAGGACTCTGTTTGCTCAGCTCCTCTTAAGGCTTCCTGAAGAAGATGACTGAACAAAGAATATGCCGTATAGCCTGCTTAGTAGGTAAATACAACTCTAGAACTCTACTTTTGTCAAAAACGAAGTGGTTAACTATCAATTAGGCCGTGGCTTTTTTTCGGTGGTTATGATAATACACCTATCGAATAAACATTTCATTATATTATATTAGAGTCCATGGGCGTGGATCAATTTCCAAAAGTGGGGGGGGGGACTTTTCACCATTTGCGAATAGCTGTCCTGGGGGAGGGGTCTAAGGGGAGGGGTTGTCCCCTCCCCTTTGGAAAATTTTTGCTCTCGTAAGGTGGGCTAGATGCAAACTGGTGCTACATTTGGTGCCACATTTGGTGCTAAATTGGAATTGACTATATCACCAAGAATTTCTACTTTTTTAGGAATTTTTTTTTATTAATTTTGCTTGCTAAAGTAAATTTTTTACTCAGCCCTTGGGATAAGTCAGAATTACACTTCGTGAAGTGGGTGAACAGTAAATTGTTAGACTTTTTACCATTTACGAATCACTGTCCTGGGGAGGAGGGAAGAAAAAAAATGAAATTTGAAGGTGTCTATATGGCAAATGGTGCCATATTTGGGCGAAATCTAGCTTTTAATACTTTGTAGTGTCAATTCGTATTCACAGTTTTAGTTTTCATCATTTTTGAAAAAGTGGGGGTACTTTTTGTACCCCTTCCAAAAAAGTGAGGGGGACACGTCCCCTGTCCCCCCATGATCCACGCCCATGTAATAGACCAAGAAATTTGATGACACATTGCATGATGCATGGTACTGATTGATACAAAGTCAGGGGGAGATTCTCCTGTTTAACAGAGACAAAATTTTCCCGAATGGGGGAAAACATGTGCAACTCAAAATACAGGCTAGCTAGCCTATTATAGATAAAGTTTAGCAAGAACGAAGACCACTCAAGAACTTGCAAAT
The DNA here is from genome assembly GCA_009936505.3 of Holothuria glaberrima. Classification (NCBI taxonomy): domain Eukaryota; kingdom Metazoa; phylum Echinodermata; class Holothuroidea; order Aspidochirotida; family Holothuriidae; genus Holothuria; species Holothuria glaberrima. The sequence continues at coordinate 19,659 of WURT03456474.1, forward strand.
TTACTCACAAACGGCGTGTTGAACCACCAATTAGAAAGTGGCTTTTCGGTAACTATAACAATACACTACCGAATATACATTTGATTCCATAACATTACACCAACAAATTTTGCAGAAGTCCATCCGCCACTAGTGTCAATGTACACAAAGAATACGTGGAACTATGGTTAAAATAGGTAATATGGTGGCGCCCATGACCATCTTTTCTCCGGATCTGGGGAAACTAGATTCTCCTAAAAGGGGAAGCTTCCGAACTGTTCATCCTTTCCTTTCAAAGGGCAAATACCAAGCGTGAAGAGCGAAAACAAAACCGGAATATCGCAGCTTAGAAACGCCACATGATGGTACTCTCGACTTTTAGATGTATGTCAAACAGCCGAGAAGATGGTGAACAAAACAGACTTGTAGTGCGAGTACAGTGTCATGAGAACTAGTACAAGGGTTGTCTCTGTGATGTGAGTATACGAGTACGAGTACATGCCCTTTTTCACGAGTAAGAGTACAAAATTTTGCATTAGCCCCTATGCAGAGCTTTCAAAATCTGTGAGAACGAGTATGAGTACAAATTAATTCTTATGAGTACGAGTACAAGCAATTGTGCAAACCCATGAGTACAAGTACGTACTTACTACAAGGCTGGAACAATACAACAATTTTGTAGTACATGAAATAACGTCACTTTGTACAATCATAGAAATTTCGTGTGCAAATTAAATCAAAACGCACGGTGGCCGGACAAGTGTCAAAATAGATTTTTCTTTTAACATCCAAAACTGTAAACTTGATAGAAGAACAGACAAACAATATCGATATGTTACAAGAAGGCTCCGATTTTGTCCAAAAGACCTTCCTTGAATGACCCTTTCTGAACGTGTGTCATTTAACAAGAATATGCACATACATGTACTTATATGCTTATACCTTGGCGTTTTTGGGGGGGGGGGGTTGGGGTTACGTATACATCACTTTTAAGGACCCTCTAAACTTGTACAGTACGAATCACAGCCCCGAACGTAGACTAATACACAATCTTAGTCTTTCTGCGGAGCCAATCATAACCTTAAATATCTGAATCGAATCGAGGAGAATCTCATGCTTTAGCTTACCCTTCCCTTTCCCCACAAACCAAACCACACCATGATTACCTTCTCCGTCGGAACCAGTGCCCACAGAACTGGGAAATGAGTGCTTTTTGAGTTTCTCATGGATTCAGTGGGGACTATTTGCATTACCAGAAATTTTCGTTGGGGAAGCTCTGGCCGGTGTGTGGTTGGTGGCCAAATTCATCAAGAGCTCTTATATTGAAAAGTTGGTCGGAATAAAAAAAAGTTTTATCGTAATTTTGTCCCTCTCAGAATTTCTGATTAAGCCAGGAAGGGGCAGTGATGAGGCTTATGTGATTTAAAGGGAGTTGGGGTCTCGTCACCACGCCACTAACGAGGACCCTGTAATAACATGATGAAATGCCACATCTTAGAGTCAAATAGGAGTCCGTTGTGAGGGAAGGATACCAGCTAAAGCGGGCTGTCTCATTAACCAACATTTTGGGACTTATGTCCACCAGAGTGGCTGACAAGGGTGGGGGGGGGGGAAGACATGATGTATACTAAAACATGAAATCTTGGTGCAATATTAATTCATTCTTGACCGAGACAAAGGCTACGGAAGGGCTGGAATCCAGCGGAACACCTCTTGTTCTGCTCCTTCGTATACTAGCCCATAATTAATCATCACGACATCTCGCTCCTATACCCATAGTGTCGCTAGGCTGCTTTTGTATTGGCTACCTTATTGTAAATAGGCAAATGATTTCAAGTAAGTGTGGACCAGGAACAATAGCAGCAACGCTGCTAATACACAGCTTAGCTGGTATTTCATAACGTTGGTTAGACTTCAATGGCCAAGTCTCTCGTGGTGTCCTCCGTCTTCTACGCATACATAGTCGTGTGCACGCTGCCGATCTTTTGATCAACACGCCCTCTATAGGGTGCTTATTGGTATCTCTTTCTCGTTGAGAAGCAATGCAATTAAGCGGCCTACAAAGGGCGTATTAAACAAAAGGCAAATATTTATGCATACTGTACTGTAGTACACGAATTTTATAGAGGTAGTTGTCAGCTCCCGACGAGGACACTCACGAGACACTTGGCCAAGTCTAAACGTTGGTCTGTGTAGATTATATTTTGATTCATGTCGTTCTTGTGCTGGGCAAGTTTAAAATCGATACCCCTAGCTGGTTTATTTACCGTTTTCTTAACAACTCCTTTGTGCAAGGAATTAAAGGACACAGACGAAACTACTAGGCATTTAAATGAAAATCCCACCCCTTTCTTGCCAACCAATTAAATTCTGCAGACATATTATTTTAAAAATACCAGAAATGAGTATAAGGGGACTCTAAAAGCTGCATCATTCCATGTCCAATGTAAACATTTTCCGAGCATCAACACAACTGACCGTTACTCTGTAGACCTTCAAGTTATGCATTGACGTCACGCGACGTCATTTTGACGGGTAAACAACGAAGAACACAAGTGCACACACGGCTTAGGCTTTGCACGCGAGTAGTAGACTTACCGGCGTATCCCACCGGAACACAAATCAGGAGCCGATTTCACTAACGTTTAGCGATCATCGCTAACGCCGATATCCATCGCTAAATCTTAAATTCATCGCAATTTAGC